>JAAAKQ030006845.1:7893-18610 GCA_010016005.3 Zanna intricata | reverse complement strand
CACATTGCTATCAAGAGATTAATAGCAGACTGGTAGCAAGTGGCAGGCTTTATTACGCTTTGAACCAAGGTTTTATTGGTAAGAAGGATCCAAAAAGATACTTAGGTATATAAATCAACTTTTCCACTGACTCTTACATATAGTTGTGAGTCACGTACCTTGTCTTAGAAACATAAAAGCAGGATCCAGGCACAGGAAATTGAGTTTATAAGAAAGATCCTGGCATAGACAAGAAGGGAGAGAATCTGGAATTAATTTATAAGGAATGTGCTGAAGGTGTTGCCTGTAGTAGAGAATGGGAATCATAACAACTTAGATGGCTAAAACATTTAATAAGAATGGATGAACATCAATTGCCTAAGCAGGTATGCAAGGCCAGAACTGATGGACAGAGGCCCAGAGGAAGACCGAGGAATTCATGGCAGGATGGGGTACATACTTTAGTTCAAGAAGAGGTGGAGATTTTAATAAGATAAAAGAGATGGCAAAGGATAGACAGAAGTGGAGAGTTTTTTGTTTCTTTGACATACTCATGGTAAATGACTACGTAGTAATTTTTAAAATAAAATATAAATGCAAAATGAGGTGGATTTTTACTACTCCCCATCTTCTTAGTACATCTTGTGCAAAAAAATGTTGGTATATAGTTAGGCCAATAGCTAAAGTTCATTATTCAAACCGCACTCATAAACTTTTTCAATCCAAGAGTAGTATGAAAGTGAATATATGTACTTATAATTAAAAAGAACCAAACTATGATTATTAATAAATGACCCTTGCAAACATTGAAATTAATCAATACTTAATGATTTTCCAAACTATTTTAAGCAGAATAAGATACATTTACAAATAATCTGCAGAGCTACTTTGAATTCATTTATTAATTATGCTGATTGTACAATTGTAAAATTACCAACTGATCACCTCCATATATCTACCACTTCTTACAATTAGTTAATTAACTAACTAATGATTAATGCTTGCTTTGATTCCAACCATAACTATTTATCTAAAAATAATAAAACAAAATGAATAATCAATATAAAAACATTCCATGATTTGTATTTTTAAGGATTAATAAAAATTATAATTTTTTCAAAATACCTGAGGATTCGATGTTTTTGAGTAAAAAACTAAAATAATAAATGCCAATTGTTGGAACCAATCCATCTGTGCAAGTTTTGCTTTGTTGTTAACAGCAGTTATTCCTAAAATAAAGAAATTCATAACTAACAAGTTCCAATAACTATAAATAAATTACTGTAAAAATATTTTTACTACATTTATTATCTTAAATAATATATTCCATTTAATTTTAACACTCAAAATGGTATAATTAAGAAAGCACACAACGCATCACAAATACATATGTAAATTTAATAAATAACACTTTCAAGCCTACTACAAAAATCAATTTATGTGAAATACAAATTGAAAAATTACAAAAACACATCTAACCATAACACAAAACATACAAATAGGATAGAAATTATAACCAATGCAAATCAAATAAAAAAAAATTATCAATTCAATGAACTCTTACCATATTTGTTTTATTATTATTGATAATCAATATCAATATTACTATATTTCCCCTTTAATACTTAAAAATGAGTACTGAATCAAAGATTTGTGTGGAAACTTGGGCAATTCACTAGGTGAAGAACAATTTTGATATCTAGAACAAAAAAAATTATAAGTCAAAAATTGTAAGAACAATTTTTGACTTACTAGAAATATCATCCACCTTGCTGAGATTGATAGGAGAAAGGTTTTAAAAAAGAAAATCTTTGTAGAAAGGTTATGGGAGGATAAGCTTAAGGAGATTCTTGGAAAGAAATACACAAATAAAAAAGAAAAAAGGAAACAAGACTTATAAAGAACCTTCACCTGGGCCAGAGGATAAGTGTACTAATCAGAAATCAAATGACAGCAACAAAATAGATTGGGTAGAGAAAATGAACAGAGATGTTATTTGTCATCTACCTAGTTCAATGTATCTAAAAAAAATCATCAATATTTGGATGAAAACAGAGTAGTGAAATAGAGAAGTAGGGGGAAGAAGAATCAGACATATCTAATTTAGTAACAAGTTATAAAGCTTGTTACTAACACAGAGAAAATGAAATGCTAAAAAATTGGCCAAGTGTGAGAAACAGAATGAAAGTAAACATAAAGAAAACTAAGAGCATGGTATTAGAAAATATTGAGAACATCATGAATACAAAAAGAACAAATGAATCATTTCAAATATCTGAACAGCAGGTGAAGATTTGTATTGCAGTCAGAAAATTAAGAATCCAAAGTAAAAATGGGCTTTTAATATGAAAAAAAATGACTACTAAATGGGAATCTGGATATTTGAGGAAAAGATTGGCAGAATATTTTACCTGAAGCATGGCACTATACATTGCAGAAACAGAAAGATTTTGAGGAAAGAAGATGAAAAATTACAAGAAAAGTTAGAATTGTGGAGATGGAAAAGACTAAAGAGGATAAAATAAATAATAAAAAAATACAGAATAAATAATATACAGTGGCTGCTAAGTCCACTCCTATTGGTGCTATAGATGCACAGTCTCAGAGTGAGCCCTACAATCATATGAAGAAAGGGCTAGCGCATTGAGATTCTGGAAGCGTTTTAGGAGAGCCTTTAAGCATCAATGGACAACTACCAACAAACTACTTCTATACTGAGGACACAGATGGCTCCACTCACTGCATATGAAAAACTTATAAGAAAATATGATATTCCACCCGTGAACACTGCACTCCTGTGCACAAGCTAAGACTTATTCAACCTTGAGCAAGACTTATTCAACAAACTCAAAAACCATTTGAAGCCAAGATGCGCCTACATACAACATGAATTGAAACAGCTAGCCTCACAAACCATCCACAAGGAATCTCTGGAGGAAGAGGCTGGATACTACTGCCGTCTTTTTCAGGGACATATTATACTGGTAAGAAGATTGGAGCACTCCTCAGCAATATGATGGCAAAATTGAAGCAATGCATGCTGCTACGGCCAAACTGGAAGAGCTAGTTTCTCATTTGAAAGCAGTGATTCTGGTTGACTCTCAAGCCGCTATCAAATCAAATCTATCTGCTCATAAGTGGGAAATGAGCAGGCCGATAAACTGGCCAAGTTAGAAACAACTCTTCCCCAATCTAGTTGCCCTATATCCTTGCATTCATCCAGGCTGCCAGTCAATGCAGCAGTCAACAGATGGAACAAACAGCACCTCTCTGAGACACTGCTGGTAGAAGATGGGAGAGTTTGGTTACTGATGGTCCTAACAACCTCAGCCTTCCACATGCGGTCAGCATAGCTGCCTTCCGACTAAAAACTAGCCATGACAATCTTGCTTTTCACCTTCACCACATCTATGTGCTCCTATCTCCTGAATGTTCACTGTGTGGTTGCGGGATAATGGATGCTGATCACCTGAGAGATTATCCAGCCCTAGACCACACCCAGTTGGATAAGAGCCTGGAGTTCACAGAAGCCCATCTTTATTCATCACGTATAGCTTATAGCTAAATGGCTAAACAGCCAAGGGCAGGCATTGGCTAGTAAGTAGTAAGTAAGTTAGTGCTAAAACTTAGTCATGTAAGAATACCACTATAACCAGTATTACAGGTATTATTTATAAGCAGAAACAGGCTTCTTCCCAATTACAGAGTCTTTGTGATAGACAAATGTTTTAACAAATGACAAATACCAAGCCAGAATTTGAACCAAGAGCCTTATGAATAAAAAAGGAGGGGGCATTACCAATCTGCAACATATCTCAACTTTAGGTATTCTGGCATCAATTTATGTAATGTGACACCTAAACCAGATTCTTTAGTTTCAGTCCACAATATTTCCTACACCTCTTCATTTTTATAAAACTTAAGTTATAATAATAATAATAAATATTGCTTACTGAGTGATGAAGCTGGTTTGTTAGGTGAAGAAGGAATACTAAATACATCATCCTCACCAGATGAACCTAAACGACCAACCACACATTTTTTTAATATAGATTCATAGTTTACCCATGCATGAACCTGTGAAAACATCAATAAGATCTTTAAAAACCCAAATTAAAATCAGCAGTTACTCTTTTATAATTTCCATTTATTCTAATACTTGATAACAAAATTTTGTAAACTAACACAGATACTAATAGTGTACACAATGATTTTAAATTTAAATAAATGAATAAGGTTAATACGAAATCAGTTAAATAACATACCAGAAAATACATCATGAATTCTACATGTATTCTTAAGATCAAGAGAAAATGTTTTGGTTCTATTTTAAATTCATCACATGCAACTTTATTATAATTTGGTTTCATTCACTATTTTTATTAATTTTACTAAACCATTATTAAACTAAAAATAATAAATTACTGATAATTTCATACTGAAATTCTAAAGTTCAAATTGTTATAACTCGCATCATAATCGGAACAGGGGAAAAATGAGTTGAGAGAAAATCTTACTTACAATAACTGAATTATTTTTTACTTTGCCACATAATTTTTGGAAAAACATCTTAAAAATGACATCTTAAAATGACAATCTGGGCTCTTATCTATATCAGAATAGACTCATAAAAAAAGCTATACATTTATCTAAATTCACAATAATATTATGTACAAACAGACAAATGTAAAAAAAAATTTAACTCTAAACAAATTTACAGCAGTGGATCCAATAACTTTAATATGCATTACAATGATGTACACAGAATTTTTTTAAGGGGGAGGGTCATTACAATTGTTTACAACTGACATTGACAACTTTGTGTGTTATTTTATTATTACTATTATCATTATTATTATTATTTCATCATGCTATTATAAATTTATTTTACAATGCTCGAATGTAACACATTCATAAATACCCTACTAAAATTTTCTATAATCTATTTTTTCACAGCTTAGGCTACAATTAACAACTTTTAGCATGTATTTCATTTGTATAATAAAAATGCTTGTGCCAATGTCACATGCCACTATCACACTTAGGATACAAAATAATCATATATTTTAGTCAGCAGTTATTTGTACATGGTAGGTAACACACTTTTACATAACAAATAAAATGTAATGAGATAAATTTAATTAAACAGAATATGTCAATATCGGAACTCACTGAGGTTGAAGAATGAAACTGGCACTGATGAAGCCGCATTCTATGAAGGAATTTGAAAAAAGAATTGAATACAGTTATCTCAAACATTCAAATCAATACACTACTATTATGTATTACCGTTTTGAAAAATCATTATTTAAAAAGAGTACTGGTAGTTAAATTGATATAATGTTTATAATGCATGTAGCCTACAGTATATTATGTTACTACGAGGCATGTTTTTAAAGTAATTACTGTTTTGAAATCAAGCCGATGCAGTGCTGTGGTCGGTGTCTTGCACATGCGCATTGTGTACCTATATCTGTTGGCAAGCTACAGACATCATTATGGCCAAAATCGATCGTGTTTAAATTTACTTTTGCATATTTATCTGCCAATTGAGAATCCCACCGACTGTGAAATACATGCTGTTATTCATTTTCTGTGTGCTAAAGGCGAACAACCGGTTGAATTCACCGTCAGATTTGTGAAGTCTATAGACAAAACATTATGAGTGATGGAATGATATGGAAATGGGTTAGAGCTTTGAAGGATGGCTGAACAAACGTTCATGACGAGGAACGTAATGGGTGACCTTCAGTGATCACTGACAATTTGGTGCAAAAAGTCAATGAAAAAATGAAAGAAAACAGACGCTTCATGATTTCTTCATTATCATTGGATTTCCCTCAAGTTTCAAGATGTGTTTTTTACAAAATTGCTAGAGAATGATTAAAGTACCGAAAATTGTGCTCACAGTCGTGTTGCAGTGGCTGTTAAATCAGGCGGCAAACTTTTATGACAATGGAATACAAAAGCTTGTGGTTCGGTATGATAAGTGCCTTAATACTGAAGGCAACTGTGTAGAAAAGTAGATTAAGATACTGGCTTTCATGTAAAACTAAAATAATTATGAAAAGTCTCTTTGTTTTTTTATTTCAAAACAGTACTTACTTTAAAAACACGCCTTGTACATTTGGAAATTTCAGCATTCTCAATACAATGTCAAAACAACATTACTTTTTCATTAGTTCATGTAACATACCTTCTGCAGTTAGAGTAGTTTCTACCCTGAGGAGTGCTAATCTATTCAAATATGTATTTTCAGTAGAATTACTGATTTGCAGCTAACATTTCTAACAAAGTGAATATATTTGGCAATAAGTTGGAACTGCACATAGTTAACCCATCAACAGCTGTTTTCGGTTGGTCTCCGTTCTCAAGACATCATTCTTCTGTACCATAATTTTAATTCATTATTTAGGTCTGCTAGTGACATAAGAAGCAGTCATACTTTACTGCTTCTTATGTCACTGCATAGAATTCTGTGAGCAAATTGAAAGCAGAAACTTAAGATGGCTGGAGCATAAGGTCTGGATTCCTAGGCAAAAGGCACTGAAAGCCTTTCAATATTTCCTTATGTTTCAAGAAACGCAAATCTAGTTGGGACATGAAGGTATCCAGAAATGGAATAAAAGTAGAGATACGGAAATAAAGTTCTGGAATCACTGATGATAAGTCCAAGTTGATAGATGTTTTGCTCACGCCGCCATGTAAGGGATTTGAATGGAGGACCACCAACCCTATTCAAGACCTTAGAAGCACAAATGAAAATTTTAGAAAATTCTTCATCAACATTTTTGCATATACATTTCATTTCACTGTTAAAAATCTAATGCAATTTTGTTAATATCTTCTACTGCTTCCATGCGATCAACAGTTGGAATTCCTTAGGAATTTACACAATAGGAAAAAAAACAGTCTCTGAATACAAAACAGCTATACCACAAACTGACAGTAAGCCAAAGCACGTAAACATGATTCGCTTGTGAGGACGAATCTTTGTCCATTCCATTCAGATATGCTTTGAAGGGTTATAATAACAGGATCATACAATTCCTCCACTGCAGCCACCAAATTATACCTTTCCAATTAACATGTTGCACAAAGTTGAACAAGGTTTTCACAGTGTGAAGTTGTAGTAGTTTCCATTTCACTCGTTGCCGATTTTAAAACATGTTGCCCTTTAGGGGTATTAAGAAATTCATACAGACTCAATATTGTACCCTTACAGTTTCTAATGGCAGTAACTTCACAAGGACTGGAACAGCTGAGTCAAGGCTATGTGTTAAACAGTGGACATATAAAGCTGGGGACATAAAGGAAATAGTTATTTCCTTTTCATGTGTCTGAACTCCATTTACTCTTTTCCTGTCATGGACATAGCTCCACCATATCGCTGACCACAAATCTTATTTACGTTTACATTTAATGAACGCAACTTGTTCAATATCGCTATTGCGATTACTTTTTCAGATATAATGGTACAAATTGTAGAAAGTTTCCTTCACAGTGAAATTTTCTCTATCAACATAACGAACACACAGTGATAAATGCTCTACGCCTGACATGTTTGACATCTGATCGGCAAGAATAGAGAAGCAAGCAGAGGTATTAAGTTCTTTCACAAGATTTTGAACAATCAGGTCATTGCACACTTCAATTATTTCATTCTGTATTCTAGGACTGCACATTTATACTGCACATTTCCAATATTACATGTCAACATATTTTTTTAATACATTATCACTTTGAAAGCGAAGAAGTGCCCAGAAATTGCAATCATTTTCTTCTGGTTCTTGGTCGACCTTGACCTCTATTCGAATTCCTGTGACCTCACAGAAGAATACATTGTTTCCTGCAAAACAAAATATTCTCAATAATAGGAATAAGTTTTTTCCTATTCTCCAGTTTCTTTTGATTGTTGCAGTATCTATTAGAACACCTATAGACTTTTTTTTACCACATGAAATTTCACTGGCTACCTCCAAACTTTCTTTGTGATTAAGACACTTCTCATGTTCTGAAAATCTCTTGACGACATCCTTCCAGTTGTCAAATTTCTCACTATAAAGTTGACCTAAGGGTTGCTTGCCAAATCAAACACCATTTCTTGGAGCAAAAAGTACGCAAAATTTATAAAAATTCCCTCCCTTAACTTCAGAATATGCAAGCCACTTCCAGCAGTAAAGCCATTTAAACTGATATCGCAGATTTCTCTTTCCTTTTGTTGAAAAAACAAACCCTGGATTTGGTTTCCAGAAATTGTCCATGTCATCCAGTTTTTTTTTCATTATACAAGTCTTTTCCTACATAAACATCAATATTATAAGTCTGTGGTTCACTGAGACTTGATGTTGAAGCTTCAGGAACCAGAACAACACACTTATCACTTCTAACTGATTCAGTTGACACATCAACATTTTGTCAATGTACATTCAACGACAGCAGAGTATTCACAGGAGGATGTTAAAATAGTTTTGAGAAGAATGTTTGCAACAGCACTGTCACATTATGGCAGCGAAGAAATAACTGGCAATGTGAAATTTTCACTAACGTTACGAGAATCACTACCAGCACGTGACTTTTTGCTAGAAAATTGTAAAACTGAACTTGGAGGTTGCTTAGACATATTAAAAAACACAGAATAACAATGTGACATTTCTGTTTAAAAATATGAACTACAAAATGCACAAAACATTAAACAAACATTCCACAACAATATGCGAACTCAGACTAATGAGTGAATACCACTCGACAATAAACAATATTTCATATATGTATTGCTGCCACAGCAGAGTTGTCCCGACAGTATGTTTCACAACAAGTAAGTTTATATATACAAAATAAGTTTATATATACAGCTTTGATGGTCTTTCCTCTATTTCAGTACACAAGGAGAAGTGTATGCTTTTATACCCACTGCACCAGTGAGAGCACTGCCGCCTTCTGTGCCCACACAGCCTGTGTGCAGCATGGCTACTGTGCTGGACCAAAAATGTACCTACCTGACACATGTCAGTTTTAATGATGCATATCATTCAAGACATTAAAGCGACAGTTATAAGATCTAATAAATCACTGTGGAGACTAATATTTCACTATGTTCAGCCCACTCTGCAGTGAGGAGAATGTCAACATCTTATCAGTATCAGATACAGGTTTTCCATGAGCTAACTAATGCTAATTATGCTAAAAGGGTTCATTATTGTCAATGGTTCAAGGACTTTATTAAAGGCAATATTGGCATTTCAGATCAAGTATTTTTACAGATGAAGCGTGGTTTCACCTTGATGGGTTTGTCAGAACTACCAGAACAGGATTATTAAAAAACCATACATTTTCTTTGAACTTCCCTTACATCCACAAAAATAGGCATATGGTGTCTGTTATCAAGGCAATGAAAAATAGGACTCTCGTTTTTTTTTTTTTTAAATTATGGATGCTGCAGTTTTTTTTTCAAGTCTGAGGTAGAGAAAGCTCTTCCAGCCACCGGCTTGCACAGATGGCAGTGTTGGATTCTTATTGACTAAAACTCCTTTTGGTACAACATGCCCTGATATCACCTTTCAGCATTAGTCAGGGGAATGCTGTACTTTCTGAGGGACTTCAATGAGTGATTGAGAGAGTCCTGGGCATCTCATCAATAGGGGCCTACAGACCCCTATTTCTGCCAACAGGCAGAACACCATATGATGATGACAATGATGATGAATTAAGTTTTATATGACCATATAAGAGATATTAACAGGTAACTTATATAACATAAATGTAGATTGTAACCATGTTAGAACTTTTTGTGAGATACATGTGTGTTGTAATGCAAAAGGAGCATACACAAGGGGGTTTACAGAGTTTGAACCCTCCCCCCCTTGAAGGTTTAAGTACTTTTTAATATTAGGCCTATTTAAAATAAACATACTGTAAATTTATACATGTATATTTGAATTTCTTTTTAAAAAGCCATCATATTCTCTCTTTTAATTTCTCACTATAAAGAGTAACAAAATCTGTTGAAGATCCAATCTGCTGTCCTTTCTTCCTCAATAATTTAATTCCCTTTCTCAGAGCTGCAGCACAAACCTGTTTCATGTAACTTTTAAACTGATTTCTGAATAATACTTTTCACTAGAGCTTCCTTTACAAATTTCTCCTGAATTTTTACCAAAATAAATGACATTTTGTCTCTAAATACATTCCCATCACAAACACAGATTCTTCAACAGTTGACCACATTTCAAAAAACAACACATGATTAAGCAACTTTGTTCAGAAGTCAATGTTCAGTCCACCCAAACTGGCAATACTCAAAATAAGCAGACAATAAATAGCCCTCAACACTCTAGCTTGTTATACCAACACATCTTCACTCATTATTTTACCCATCTCACACCATTGTATACATTTAGTATAGACTACTAAGTGATGTAGCCTCTTTTAATTTGAACCTGTTATTAGACAGTAATAAGATTTTCATTACCTGTACTTTCAAATCAGCGCTATAACATTCTTGGCATACAAACGTTAATGACATGAAATGATATCAGTATTTATTTATTATGCACTTGAAAAAATAATAACTTTCAAACATTGCTAAAATATAATAAAGAGTTTTTTGCTTGTTTGTTTATTTATTTGTTTGTTTGTTTTTATATATTGTTAACTATTAAACATAAATACTTAATTTATTATAAAATAAAATCATACCTAATCCAACAATAAAAATATTTTATATATATATATATAT
>JAAAKQ030006834.1:0-12784 GCA_010016005.3 Zanna intricata | reverse complement strand
AAGTTAAATTTCTCTGTTTATTAATATTTAGATTTTCTGTGCTTATTATGGATAAAATAATTCTGATGCAGTATCAGGTTGGAGGTTGTGATATAATTATGCAGGTATTTGAGGATGTCTTTGGCAAACATTGTTTTTTAAAAGTAAATAATTTATTATAATTTTGGAGTATTACGTTGGAGGTTGATATAATTGTATAGGTATATCTTGAATGTTGATTATGCAGGTATTTTTGACAATGTCTGTGGCAAACTTTTAGTTTTTTAAAGTAAATAATTTATTATACTTAACCCACCTATGTCTGACTTATCTTTTTGTATTTTGAATCCTGGTGCCGTAATTCCAAGATGAGTTTGTAACAAGATATAATCTAAAACAATCCTTTATACTCCTGTTTTATTGTTAAAAAAGTCTTTATATCTTTAGATATAATGTAAAATGAATCCTTTATACTCCTGTATAGTTTTATTGTTAAAAAAAGTTAAATAGTGCATTCAATGAGGGAGTGTTTATTTAGAGACTTCCTTCCAGGACTGCAGCAGGTCAGGTATGAAATGAAATGGCATAAAATTTGAGTATACCATTGCTCTCGTTGTTTAGTAAAGGTTCTTTCTAAACAGTAAACAATTATAAAGATTTTAGTTTCCCCTCATGATCTTCATCAATACTCTGGATCTGGTTCTTTTAAGTCATATTTTTGGTTATTCTGAATGCACTGGGCTTACTTGTCTCGTCTGCCGAGGTCTTGCACAACATCTCAGTCGGTTGCGTCAACATCTGAACTTTCTGTTCAGCTCTCTTAAAGAAGGTGCCAGTGAACTTGACAAGTTTGCCAAAGTCATGTTACTTTTGGAAGTAATAAAATGAGAAGTGCTGGGATTTTGCTCATTTAAGCAAGAATGTTCCGTAGATGAGAGCACGGTTCTGTATTTTGATGGATATCATGGCATAAAACAATGTATCTGAAATAAGCCTATTAGATATGGATAATCTGGTGTGGTGGTCCAAGTAAATAGATATTTATCGTGGCTGGAACCATATCAGGATGCTGGTACATTGCCAGAAAATTATGGCGACAGTGGTCTAAGATATACTGTAGTTTTGACTTATGTAGACTACTAATTGCAAGACTCTTGCAGAATATATTTTGATAATGTCTCACTTCAGTTATTCTTTTTAAGTGACTTGAATAAAAGGAATATTCAAGCCACAGGAAAAATACCAAATTAGTTGTTTTGTGACTTGATCATTACAGGTCAAACAACTCTGCCACTGTATGGAATAACAGCACAGTGTGTGTGGTGTAAAGGTGTACCACACAGTGTACTGTAGCACTTAACATGTGTTGTGTTTCATTGGTTACCATACAAAATAATGCCAAAACTTGTCATATTGTTGACTGTAACACGCTGTAAACTCATTACATAGTGTTCAAAATAAAAAAAAATATTAGTATTTATGTAATATTTTACTGTGTATTTGTGTGTGCTGAAATTTCATACTGCAGGGTGTAAAAATTTTTAATTCATTTCTTGTATGTCCATTGTATTAATACATTATATTGTTTGTATATTAAGTTGCAATCCTTCTGGAAGGATGGGCAGTATTTTGAAAATTATCACTTAAAAGAAAAATTATAATTTACATAAGTTTCTTATTAAAAAAATTATTTTACTTTAGTTTTACTGAATTTAAAAAAATATGTGGAATGAACAAAAATAATGAAAAATCCAATGTATGAAGTTGGTTTTGAAAATCTTTGTTGATAAAACAAGAGAACGTAGGTATTGTTGCAGGGGATGAGATGAAATGGTAATTTTGTAGAATGTGAAAAATGCCATGTCTGACCAGGATTCAAACGCACAACTTCCGAATGAAAGATTGAGACCACTTGTGCCATGGAGGCTAGCAGCTGTTTTGACTGCTAGCACAAAGCTGTGGAAGAATAATAAACCAGAGTTTAATTTTAATTCCAGCAGAAAAGATATGTTAATACCATTGATGCGTAGTTTAATAGTGTTTTTCTTAAATCTGAAAATGTAACTGGAAATTTTAAAAGATTTTCTGAATGCACTTAAAATTTTCATTTTCCCCTATTCTGTTGAGGCTAATGTACCCTGTGAATAGAATGTATCCCTGTCAAATCAGGAATGCGAGTCTGAGATTCTGAACGTAACACATTTTTGGATTTTTCCTCTTTGTATATTTATATATTTGCTTTAACTTTTAAATCGCTGTTGGATTGGATCTTTGTTAAAGCATCATAAAGGTAATCTTAATTAAGAATTTATTACAAACTTTTAACAGAATTTGAAAAAAATACTGTTTTATAAACAGTATTGCTTATTATAAGTGAAACTGAAAAAATTGAAAAATATTGTAATGTACGAAAGCAAAATAACACTAATATAGCAAAGTTTCTTCATATTTTCTCATGTAGAAAGTATGATGTTCTGTAACAGTACACCTGAATAAGAACTACTGTGTATCTGTCTTTTGCATACTAAAGTTTAATAGTGATATATTCGAAAAACATATTCAGTGTTTAATAGCTGATGGAAATTTGTTGGCGGATGAGCCATTGCTTAAATTGGTACAAATATCTACTAACTAAAGTTGCTAGGATTTGATATTTGTGTGTATTGAAACTATGATAAAATGAATGGGTTTATGCTACTGGTTCTTGCAGTATTTTAATGCAAGACATACCTGTGATTCTGGTAGGTAAGTTAATTTTGTTGAGATTACGGCAAAAATTTAGACCATGAAAGTTAACAGGGTTGTCTCCCATTTGCCTCCTGTAAATTTGAGATCATAGAATACAGATCATATAGATTTCTCAGTTTAAATTTGGAATCAAATAAGGAATTATCACCTCTTGTAACATTTTGCCACATGCCTCATGTGGCATTTACAGTAAAAAATTAAAATACAACTTTGTCATTATTTGAAACCAGTGACAAATTTAGATTCAGCAGAAAGTCTCCAAAAATTCAATTTTGAACCTGTAGTGGTATGTATAGGGATTTTATTTTATATAATTTGAAATTTGTCTAGTATTGAGCCCAGGCTACATTGAAATTAGCAATACATTTTCCTCTTCATTGATGTGGCATTTGTTTCTTAAATGGCAATATTACAGATTTTTCAGAATAAATTTTGGTTTTTACTAGGAGTGTAATATTTTAGGTCAAAGCTCACACAATAGATGTTAAGGGCGTGTGTGCTTGTGAATCCTGACTAAACTCAGTCTCACCCTCCTGGATTGGACCAATATTAAGCATACACAGCCCCAGGAGGTGCCCATGAACTCAAAAGGATCAAGAGTCCCTTTGTGTTATCATTGTTGCCCATCCACACGAAAGTGGAGAGATGTCTCTCCCCCTTTATTCCCCTGTCTAGTTCTTCACCCAGAATAGTTAGGATATAGACAAAGCTAATCAGGTGACCTAACTTACACTATTTTGAGGATAATCTGGGTTATCACACTGGCGATGGAATCCAGAATATGCTCCTAGACAAAGAGGAGCATATTCTCAATGTTTTAAGGTATTTGTAAACCCAGATACTTGTGACATGCTCTACATTGTCTAATTGTCTAGGTTTCTGCAATATGGACATTCGTTATCAGCTCTACGGTGCTTATACAAATAAAATCTGAAGCAGCGGTGGCTCATCAGGAACTTGGTGAGTCCTCAACTGAGTTCACCAAATCCACAGCCTAACAGTGAGGGGGGGTCACTGCACCAGTTGTTGCCTCTGCCCATTGCGCTTTCTATCTCTAGCAGTAGATCATAGGCGTCATTTCTCTCAACTCTCATCGCAACTTGGCCAATAATCTAAGTGGTGATTTATTAGACATGGTCTAATATTCTATTTCAATTTAAAAATTGTTATACTCAACTTAGTAAAAAAAAAAAACAACTGCCTGGGTGTAGAGTACCTTAGTTTGATGTATTTATTCTGTCTTAATTCAGTAGTTCAAATTCTAATAAATAAAAGTCACTGTTCAGTTCAAGTTTACATATATGTATAATTTTTATTTCGTTGTTAGTGAATATATGAGTTGGTGATGGGGAATATGTTGTCAGAATGAATTCTAAATTTAGAATGAACAATACTTTAATAATAAAAAAAATATAAAATATCAGCTGGTAAAATAGGGTAGCTGAATATAAACAAATTTACTGTTACAATGAAACAATTTGTGTAATTATAATAATAAGAAAAAATGAGTCTTAACATAACTGCGTGTCAAAAGATCAGATTATTTTTAAAAAAATAATATTGAAAGTGAAAATGTTACAAACAATGATATGAAAAATATTAATTATTTATTAAATAATATTAATGATCATTGATTTGTAATTACAATTGTGAATAGTAAGTAGATAAAACTTTTTTTTTTCACCTAAGGAACTATTTTAGGTATAGCTTCAGAGGATGAAGTGAATGATTTGTAGTTGTGAAAATACCATGCCTGACCAGGATTTGAACCTGGGACCTCCTGTAAGGCCGAGACGCTACCTCTTGCGCATAATGGAGGCCGGCAGATAATATAACCTATAATGTTGTAACTTAAGAGATAATAACAATTATGCATATCACTTATATAAATAATAGATTGATATGTATTCAATTATAACATTTTTTACTTAAATACTTTATTACATTATATAACAAATCATTTAGTATTTGAAATATTATTGTATATTACTGAGACTATTTCAATAAATATATTAGTGAGATTCTGTACACCAATTTTCCATTTCAGCAGTACGTTATGTATGCCAATTTAATATAAAGATTTTCATTTGGCTTTTCAGAAATCAATGAATAGTAGTTAAATGTCAGTTTGATTTGTCACAGCAATGACAAATTACTTGTACATACAATCATATAATTCTAGGATTTCTTGTTTGTGGGTTTACTGGGAAGTCTGATGGCTGGTATATAACCCATGCCATTGATAATTGTATGGTTAATTGTACCTACAATCATATAGATTCAGGATTTCTTCTATAGAAGATCTGGGATTTCTTTTTTATCTGTAATTAGGCTGTAAATCATTCCATTGAGTATGATTTAGTTCCTTTGTAGTTAGGGAACCAATGATTCGTTCAGAATTATTTAACATTGTGAAGAAATCTAAAACAGGAACTGAAAATGTCAAAGTATCTAGAGATGAAAACCTTTGTGTAGTTTAATACAACAGTGGATACAAATGATGTTGAAATAGTTGTGTTTTTCCATTAAACCTTCAGGATTCATGATACAGTTGCTAAAATTAATATTGTGACTATCTGACCAGTGGCATGAAGATTGTAAAAGCCAATAAGGACCATGCCACCAAAATGACATATTAAATAATTTGTTTGGAATACAACCACTAGACAATAAGCAAGTTGGATTTTCAGAATGACTGAAGTAGTGTCAATTAGCATTTTAAATATTTCACTGAATCTCTGAGATTCTATTACTGACAAATACTTTACAAAAAAAAACCAAACAAAAAAATTTGAACCAAACCATACTATACCAAAATTTAGTTAATAATTGTCTGTTGTACAATATCTGTAACTCCATTAATAACTTTCTCTGAGGATTTTTGATTTTTAGAAATATCAATTTTCATTTACTCTACCTGATAACTTCATTTAGTCTATCTGAACCTATAATAAGGTCATCAACATAAAAATCATTTTGAATGGCCTTGCATGCTATTGGAAAATCATTTTCGCTTTCATTTGCTATCTGAAGTAATCATTTTGTGGCTAAGTATGGTATACAAGCGGTCTCGTAAGTTAACAGTTAATAATGTGAAGTGTTTTAGCTCCTGGTCAGGAGAATCATGCCAAAGAATAGGTTGTAAATTGGAATCTGTAGGTTTAACTAATACCTGCCAATACATTTTGTCTATGTCAGAAGTAATGACAATTTTAGATTCTGAAAAAAAGCATGGTGGGAAATAAAACTTGTTAAACTACAGATCCGACTAACAAAGTATCATTGAGAGTTAGGTCATTAGTGGTTAACCCACCGGGTCGGTCTAGTGGTTAACGCAACATCACAAATCAGCTGATTTCGAAGTCGAGAGTAATAAGGTTCAAATCCTAGTAAAGATAAAAATTTTTATACAAATTTGAATACTAGATTATGGATACTGGTGTTCTTTGGTGGTTGGGTTTCAATTAACCACACTTCTTAGGAGTGGTCGACCTGAGATTGTACAAGACTACACTTCATTCACATAAATACACATCATCCTCTGAAGTATTACCTTACGGTAGTTCCGGAGGCTAAACAGATAAAGAGAAGGTAATTAGTGGTTTTAGCTGAACCGTCAAAAACAACTCAAGCTTTAGTTATCAGACATAAAGGCTTAAATACTGGATGGTGGAGGTGGAATAAATAGCAGATCTTTGATTTGTTAATTAGCAAATCATTGAAGCTGAGTGAGAATATGTGATTACTTCTAAATGTTCCTGAATGAAAGCAGAGTAGTTTTTTAAGGTTTTAATTGTTAAGTTTCTTTCAAGAGTAACAAAAGAATCACCTAATTGAATGTGTGGTAATGACAATGACAAATCTGCTGTGAATATTTTGAGTAGTTTACTGAAAATGTTTTTCATATGTAGATATTTCATTAACTGAGATGTGTTAATTTCTTAAATTTTCCAAACATTTAATTATAGTTGAGAGATTTGTTTTAATTGTTATGAGTAAGAAAGGATGCAATAGTATTATTGCCCTAAATGTCATTAGGAAGGCAACTACTCAGTGTGTACCCTAACTTGGTTTCCTAAACAATAGGATATCTAGAATTTTGAATGAATTTCCTAGGCAAGATAAGATTCAAATAGAATTGAGTTCCAATCAGGATTTTAATACTATTTGTTTTGTTGAAATTAGGATCGGCTAGAAATAGATTATGAGGTAGATCGAGATGAAAAATATCAAACATGTATGATGGAAGGGTTGTCAGTTATATTTGATAAAACAGCCCATTACACTTCAAATGAAAAGTTCTTATAGCAATAGTGCAATGTAAGTGTAACACTGTATCAGACTGAGATAATGAGTTATTTATGACTAAAATGGGAAGATCGTTTTTAATAAATTTAAGTCTTAATTTTCAGGCAAATTTATACATCCAAAAATTTTATTGCCTGCCGGATTCTACATAGATGAATATTACTAAAAGGTGTTACATAAAGCAGTTGACAAAACTATATTTTTTTGACTGAAGTTTAAATGAATAATAAATGTTATTTTCAAATTTATTGCCTACTAATTTAGAATCATTAATCTTATACATATGTGCTAGTGTTATGCCTTTCAGAACAACAATAACATACATTATTTGAGTAACTTTCATTAATCAAATAACTTTTAAGAAAACAAAACACCACTTATGTCTCAAAAAGATTTTTGTTCATCAATGGACAAATTTAAAAAGTTTTTACAATATTATAAATGATGATTTAAATTAAAAAAAAAACAGATATTGCCCAGAGTTAAATTTTGAATAGCAAATGCCATTATTTCCCTTATATTACTTGTAAATAACTGTATATTAATGGACTGTAAATGAATTTAATTGTGTCTAAATGAGTTTGTTGATTGTTTTTGATTATCAAGATTTATCAAATGTTGTAATTTTCACTCTGTATTAGAAGTCTTCTTTGACTTTTACTCAATCTAACAAAAAAAGACATCAAATTCAATTTCAAGTTGTGATTGAATGACATCATACTTGCCTTGCAAGTCAAGAAAATTACTTAATTTAAATTTGTAAAGCAATCTTTTAACGATGTATTACCTTGTGAAACAAAAAGTTTGTCAGTGAATAGTGAATAGTGAAAGTTTGCCAATTCTAGTGATAGAGGCCTTAACTGATCTTTTCCGTCTTAGCAATTACTCTTTGTCCATAAAAATACTAATAACTTAAAAATGTAAATCATTAACAATATAAATTAAATGTAAAATAACTTAAAATGATATTTCATTAGTATGAATTGTTGCAAACCCTTTTCCATTGCTGTATAATGTCTGTAATTCAATTTCTTTCTTGATTTAACCATGAATTAAAGTTGAAATTTGCAGAATATGAATTGTAGAACCTTCATATCCGGCTCGGATGAAAAAAATTGTTCAAACAACTCAGTATAATACCTTAGTTGGGTGTAATTATTCTGTCAGTTGGGTGTAATTATTCTGTCATAAATTCACTGGTTTAAATTGTAATAAATAAAAGTTATTGTTTGGCTCAAATGGTCGCCATAGTTGCCAAATGGCTTCGACAGCATGTGCAACCTTAAAACTTTCTGATGGCCCTGAAAAGGGCCGTCTATGTTGCCGAATGGCTTTGGTAGCTCATTGTAGTTTAAAAACCTCGTAATAGCCCTGAGACGAACTGTTGTTGTCGTCGACGACATGTTGTAGTCTGAAATCTTGTGATAGCCCTGAGAAGGACTGTTTGAGGTGGTAATATAATACTATCTGCTGTGAGAAGGGAATATTGACATTTTCCTTTCCTGGGGTATAGTGATTCGTTTTGTTCAGTCTTTAACTGCGTAGTGTTTACTTGTATTCCAATTATCCCACAAACAAGATAAACACATATATTTTCTAGAGCCACTCTGGAGATCGAGAAGAAGCCCTATCACTTTCAAGCCAGCAATGATTTGCCACGAGTGTTCATCTTACTTAATAGCTTTTAAAATTTTTGACATATTTCATATGTTTCTTTCATTCCACAACATGAGCCTATATGTATAGAAAAATTATTCAAGTTATGCAACAACACTTGTTGTATAACTTGAATAACTTGAAAGGCAGTGGCATTTAACCTGTTGATGGCTAAACCATTTTTGACTGGCTTAACCCAGTGAGCAATCTAAATTTCAATGTGACATGTCACTTTGGGCATCATTATTTTTTTGTTTTTCTGTACCTCTATACTGGCATATTAATTGTAAAATTGGTAATTTTAATGTTTCTTTTTTGTTTTGGTTCCTTAATTACTGAGATTCCAATTGGAATCTCATGGCCTCCTAGACAAGTTCAAATTCGAGAACAATTTTTTGTCTAAGTGTGATGCCATATGGAATCTCAGCAAAATTAACTTATAATTAGAATGAAGATTATGTTGGGCTGAAAAATCAAAGCGATACTGTTTCATTAGAAACATATTGACGTACCCTAAATATTTAAAGCTAGAAATAAAAAAATACCTAAATTAAGTGTTATTATTATAAAGTGTAGAATAAACAAAAATATGTATATACTTAAAGAACTGAAAAATATATTTTATTATTCAAACACTTTGATCATCAAAAGAATCTTCAGATTCACTTTCTGATTTAGTTAATTCATTGTTTTCCCATAAAATATCATCTTCTGAACCATCAAGAGCATTGGTGATGCAGCACTTTTTAATTGAATCTTTCACTACTGAATTTGAAATTTTGTTCCAGGCATTAGATACCCATTCTGCAAGTTTTGATGCAGGTACTTTTTTAATTTTTCTTGAAGGTGTCAATGGATATTTGTCCATCCACAACCAGCACTCGTATTCTTTTTTCAAATAATCCTTAAATGGCTTATTAATTAAAACATCAAGAGGCTGCAATTGGCTAATCACGCCTCCAGGTATAATCACCAAGTCAGTATTCTTATGAGCTAAATTACTTTTTATGTTGTCAGTTAAATGCCCACGAAATGCATCAAGAATTAAAAGTACTGGATGGATTACTTACAGCATCTGGATGTTTGTTCCAAATAATTTTTCCCCAATCCTCCGTAGGTTCATTTGTCATCCATCCATTTTTCTGTGCACGAACTAAAACATCTTTTGGAAAAACCCTCATTTTTTGGTATTGTTTTGTGATTTAATATTAAATAGGGTGGTAATTTGTTACTGTCTGCAGTTATACACAGTATCACAGTAACACGCTGCTTTTCATAGCTCGCACTCATGATTTTAATCTATTTTGCACCTTTCATATTCACAGTGTAATTCCGAGGCATATCAAAGAATACAGGACAGGAGTTTTGTCTGCATTACTGATATGCTTAAAATCGTACATAGATTTCTTTCGCAACTGAATTACGTGGTGTTAAAAATCCAATAATTTCTGTTCAAAATCAGAAGGAAGTTTTTGACAAATAGACGTTTGATGCCTTAATGATAAGCCAACATGTCGCATGAATCGTTCACACCAACCTTTTGTTGCTTTAAAGTTCCCATCCATTCCTAATGTTTTAAAACTCTCTAGTGCTTTGAATTGAATTTTTTCTCTTGTAATTGGCAATCGCTTTGCACGTCCTTCAACAACAAATTATAAAACAGCTTCATCTATTTCTGGATATCGTTCTTTTTAAGGTCCTCTAACGCATTTGGTTGTTGCTTTACAATAAAACAAGGCATTGCGATTATTTCTCCAACAACGAATATTCACTTCATTAATGTCAAATTTACATCCCGCTGTTCTATTTCCATGCTCTTCAGCTTAAACAATAACTTATCGTTTAAAACCAGCAGTAAATTGTATCCTTTTTGATGACATTATAAATAATAAGGGTACAGCGTTTTTAATATTTAACCGTAATCGACCGTACACGAATACAGACGCATAAAAACACATAAAAATGTGTGTCTTATATTTGATGTAATGCAGTATTTTATTCTTCATAAAAAATTATTTTTTAAAATTAAATATATAATATAACAGCGGAATACCAAACACATTAAGAAAAAACTACTGAATGTCTAAGTGAATTATGTGAAAAAATATGAATTATATTAATGAAAATAAATAACAGAAATACATTAATATTTTATCTTATGCATTAAAAAAAAAATGCATTACAAAATTGAATTTGACTCCGGAACCACCATTAAGGTATATCTTCAGAGGATGAGATGAGTGAATGCATGTGTGAAAAATGCCATGCTTGACCGGGATTTGAACCTGGGATCTTAGGATGAAAGGCCGAGACGCTACCACTTGCACCACGGAGGCTGGCGAATTTGCCACTCGTGGCATTTTGTTCGAGTTTGTGTACTATGTGATTGAGCATGTTTTCAAACATACTTTACGCTGCACATTTTGTAGCATTGAGAACAGAGTCCTTTAGAACATTTTATTAAAATGTAATTATTTTGTGGCAGAGGTCGAGATACTTGAGGCACATGTGGTAAAAAAAGAACCAGTGACTGTCTGTGATAGATATTTTTTTATAATAACTGCTAAGAAAAATGTATAAGCATTAGATTTCAATTTAATTTTTTTTTTAACTAAAACTTTGGAAGAATTTGAATTATCTGATGTGCTCAGCATAAGAAGGGCACGTCTATCTTTCCATTTTAAAACAAGGACATTTGTTGAACTCTTCTTTGTAATAACATTTCCCTTTTTCAACTTTTTCCTAACAACACATTTAGGATTTAACTTTCTGTTTGCACATAATGTGCCAACAAGATGAGTTTTCTCTTTATTTAAATTGTGTGCAAGGAAAAATTATGAATAGAAACATATCAAAAATATAAAAAAAATAGTAATAGTAACTGTAATCTAATTATTTTAGTAACTTCTGCATTTTTCAACTTTTTAACATACTAAAAATGTCAAATTAAAGCTATGATTTTTATCTTTACAGATAGTTTGTTAGAACATTGTTAATGTGTTTCCAAATGGAATCACAGCTATCAAAAGAATGTACTACTTGAGATTTCATTTGGACTCTCATGCCTGGTTAGCAAAAATACCGTGATTCCAGATAGAATCTGAAAAACTTATTGACAATGTAATGAGTGATTCCATTTAGAATCTTACGACAGTCAAGGTGTTAAAATTCTTTTGGATGAGTCTGTAAATAAACCCAATCATGAATAACAGATTCAGTGTCCAGTTCAAACAAAGCTCCCTAACATCACAGCAGGAACAAATTAAACCATCTCTTCTAAAGTATTCCAGTAAATTTTCATTTTGATTTCTGTGTACTGAAAATTTAGTTAGTATTCTTGTTTAATAAATTCCATTCTTTAAGATATGAACATAGGAGTTGTGCATGTTGTTTCAACAAATACTATTTATGAATTAATTATTCATTCCTGCTTGTGGGATGAAGTGAGGTTCAGCATTTGATTCTTTTGGAATGTAATTAATATAGGATCTATTGAAGTTGATTGAGTCGATTGAGTCTTTTAGGGAATCAGAAATTTCTTTCTAAGATGTTGGAGCAATCAGAATCTGTAAATCAACACCATGAAGTACTGGTCACATAGCTGAACAAACATTTGGGTATGAAATACTGCTTTTATTGTTTGAACTGAAACCAGTAACATTTTTAAGAAAAAATATCAGACATCATAATAGTTAGTAGACTCTCGCCAAATCAAAGGTATGCCAAAAGACAAATGCTCTTTTTTCCCTTTAACCATTGGGTTAGTTTAATATAGCTCTACATGTGGAGCCCAGGATTTATGTTTGTCTCCCAATGAACAGTCAAAATAATGTTTATAAGTAGTTGTCAGCAGACTTGATACTGGTTTTTGTTTACTTTTCATGGTGAATTCTCCACAAATGTAACAAAAAATATTTGGAAAATTTTTACAAGCTTGATAATCATTCATTGTAAAATTCAAAATTTTCTGATCAACAGAAATACTTACTTAATTTCAAAAATAAGAAAGTTTTAATTAATAAATACTTAATTACTTAGTTGATAAAATTAGTTCACCATGAAATACAATAATAAACAGCATGTAACACAAACA
>JAAAKQ030006823.1:8593-18612 GCA_010016005.3 Zanna intricata | reverse complement strand
GCCATTGTGACACTATTCTTAAATCTTTGATTGGTGATAATAAAATCAATCTGATATCTAGCAGTGTCGCCAGGACTTTTCCATGTATACAGTCTTCGATTATGGTTTCTGTACCAAGTATTAGCAATCCACAAATCTGTTCTTTTGCAGAAATCAACCAGTATTCCTCCCGAACCCATATTCTCCAACTACATTCCCCTCTCTTCCACATCCTATCCTACAATGCTATTCCAACCTCCTAGCACTGAAAATGTTTATATCACTTATAAACATGAAAACACTTATAAACACTTATGTTTATATCACATGTTTTGTTTTATTCATAGAAGAATCACCATAAAACAAAATTCACCATCTGCTAATGCATTGCTACACTTTTTCCATCTTTAACCCTTACAACTATAAATATGCTGGCTCCTTTAGATCACATTATTTTTTCTTTAATTTAGATAAAACTTGGTTTTCAAACTACATATTAAAATACTGAACAATAATGTTCTTTTGTATGATGTTATTGAGTAACTTTAATAACATGATAAAAAGATCAATAAAATAGTTGAGTGAAGTTTGTAGTTCTTTAAAGCAGTCTCCTGGATGATCAGGTTTTCATATCGTACATGTTTTGCAGTAAAACTTTGTCGGCTTCCTTCCACTAGCACCTTTCTATTCACACAGCATAGCCTTTGGAGGTTTCTTTTTAATAAATATAGTGAGGAAGTTTGTTAAGTCTTTCTTCTGTGTCAGTAGAGGAAGATTTATTATTTTGGTCTGGATTTCTTACATTGTCAGCAATTGGTTAATGAGATTTTTTCTGTTTTCTTGTGGTCAGTGTGAATTTGAGTATTTTAATTAGAGGACAGCTAATATGAATTAACAATTAAAACTTCCAGAAGCCGAAGAATAATATTCACCACAATTTCATAAACTTGCATCCAAAGTTATAGCTTGATATGAAATGATCAGCATGATACACACTCCCCATATTCTTTTTATATATACTGACAGATAACAGTTGGTTTTACAGCTCTTTCATAACAATACAGCTTTGTTCTTAATTTCTTCAGGTAAGCCACTCCTATTTTTCATTATGGTTCCAGTCAAGTGGATATTCAATTTTTTAATTCAAGTGCTATCTCCAGATTTGAATAGAACTGATCGATATACAAGGAAAACCCACAATCTGGATTTTTTTCCATCAGCTTATGCTAATTGCATCAAAATTCTTGATGTCGCAAGCAAATCAGGTCTTACTAAACTATCTGTAGTTGCCTTACTGTAGTATGACTCAAAACTCTGTATATTTCCTCTTTTAGAATTGAAAGAACATAAAATTTTAGCCCCCATTTTGTCAGTTTATCCTTATTATTACATTTAAATAGCCCTTGAAACCAGCTGTGCTTTCATCAGCATCTTTTAATTTATCTTCTGTTGAACAGTTATGTGAATTGGGATTTCGGAGGACATAAATGGAAAGACTAGAAAATCTGTAAAGTCTATTTAACAGATCATTAAAAAATGGCTATTTCTCAGTCCATTCTTCAGAAAAGTAGCCCTGATGTGAACTTTTTTCTTGCAAACCCATATTTAGTAGTACTCCTAAAAAAAGCTTTTATTTCATCTAATGTTACAGCTGACCGGTCATGCCAGATTGACCACTGTCAAAGTGGTGTATTCTTTTATATTTTTACAGCTGCATACTTATTAATGTCATTGGTGATTTCAAATTATAATTCATCAGACATGAGCAACTGAAAAAAGTTTAGCTCATTAACAGGTTTAGAACCTACAGTAGGAGCAATAAAACCTGATTTGTTTAGTAAATATAACAGGTTTATAATTTGGAACTTCTTTCTTCATGTATACAGTAATCCAGTTACTGGTAATGTTAGCAATAATCCCATTCAATGTGTTAGCAATATCCCATTCTATATTTACATTATTTTGACCGATTCCTCACCTTTTAGTTACATTTATTTTATTTTGAACATCAGAGTCATCAGTAGTCTGAAATTGGTTAGGTCAAGCAGATGAAGAAATATTCGTACCTATAACTTTACTTGTGCTTGAAGTTACTAAATTTACACTATTTACAGGATTATTCACAATATTTACTGTTATATTTACATCACTATCAACTAAACTTACTTTTCCTTCATCACAATCACTATCACTTTCATTCTTTTCATAACACATAAATTTCATCCAATTCATCACTAAATATAGATTCAGTATCTAAAATATCATTTAAAAAAAGTCTATATCATTATCTTCCAATCTATTTTTACTGGACGTAAACAAAAACAAAATTGTGACAACTGAACTGGTACAGTATAGAAAATTCTGCATATTTTATTATAAAACTTTGTATGTTAAGTTAAATGTCTTCAGACTTGTTTATTCCAACTTCCTCAAGTAAATATAAAGTTTGTGGTATTATACTGTACATCTATCTAAAAATACAAAAAATTCCATATAAATACTTTACTTCTATTTCAGGTTTTAATTTTTTTAATATATTAACACCAATATCAATTGTGTGTAAGTTTTTCTTTAAAAAACAAATTTAAAATTCAAATTTAAAACAGGTAATAATAGAATATTAAATTATTTAAATATCAATATCGAAATAAACAGTGACAACGAAATTGAAAACATCAATATAAAGAAAACCTCCATCTAATATAACAATTCATAAAATAACACTTGTACAAGTATTATAATTTTTAAAGCAGATAATTACACACGTAAAAACAAAGAAAAGTTAATAATGAAATAAACATCATAAAACATATAGCACTGAAAATGGATATGATATTACTTTAATTAATATTTATTAAAAAAACTATCAAAACAATAACAAAATAACTACCTTACAACTAATACATAATAAGACATAAAAAAGTGGTAACATACATATTTATACACTAATAATATTAATGAAAACATTACTAAAACTTACAATAAAGAAATATTTTAACCGGCATATAAACCTAATAACAACATAATAAAATATTTAAAACACAAAAATAATAGTAATAAACAATTTCTGTGGAATTTATAAAATTAAATTTAATGATTGTGATTTATTTGTATAGGAAAAACAAGAGATCCTTTAAAACTAGATTTCTTGAACTTTATAGACTATTACAAAAATAATAAATTAGTTTTATGTAATTTGGCAGACCATCTTATAAAAATAAATATTCTTTTTCTGATATTAACACAAATGTAGAGATGTTAGATATGAATAAAAATGACATTAAATTAAATACAAGGTGTGTCCAAAAAATCCAACCTACTTTTAAATCTCCACGCCAACGTTCATAGTAGCGAACTCTGTGAGGTATAAGCATAACCAGTAACTTCTCCTTATTACCCAGATGACGCAGTTATCAACAGAATGTATTAGTTTGCGCATAGTGTATCTTTGTTTGGAGTGCTTTGTTCATGTTCATCAGATTTTGTAATCACTGAAAGTAACGGAGAGATCAGATCAATGAATTTGCATTAAGTTTTGCATCAAACTTTAGAAAAGCTGTGCAGAAACTATTGAAATGATGCAGAAGACCTTTGAAAACAAGGTTATGGGCAAAAAAAAAAAAAAAGAGTGGTATAAGCAGTTTAAAAATGTAACATCTGTAGACAGTGATCCATGTTCTGGCCGATCTTTGACCACGATAACACCAGAAAATGTTGAGCATGTGCGACTGAAAAAGATCATTGTTTGACTGCACATGAACTAGGAAGTGATCACTTCATCACAAATCAGCTGATTTCAAAGTCGAGAGTTCTAAGGTTCAAATCCTAGTAAGGGTATCCTAGTCCTAGTAAGGGTAAGTTATTTTTATATTGATTTTAATACTAGTTCATGGATACCGGTGTTCTTTGATGATTAGGTTTCAATTAACTACACTTCTCAGGAGCGTTCGACCTGAGATTGTACAAGACTACACTTCATTCACATTCATACATATCATCCTCATTTATTCTCTGATGTAATATCTTACGGTAGTTCTGGAGGCTAAACAGAAAAAGAGAGAGAAAGTAATCTTGGAATTGTGAAAACAAGTGTTTGGAAAATTCTAACCAATAATTTGGAAATTATGTACATTTCTTCAAAATTCATTCCAAAATTGTTCTTAGTGGGCAGACAAACCTTTGTGTTGAAGTCGCTCCAGATAACTTGGAAACAGTCGCTATTGATGAAAATGTGCTTAAAAAGATAATTATCAGTGACGAATTGTTGGTTTACGGTTATGATCCCAAAGCAAAACAACTCTTCACAGTGGAAGCTTCTATCTGAGCTGGATAAAAGCTTCCACTTTGATGTGAAAAAAGCATGTCAAAGCGGAGCAATGTCAAGCCAATGTTGATTGTTTGCTTCGATTATGAAGGCATTGTGCACCATGATTATGCTTCAACAGGTCAGACGATTAACAAAGAATTTTACCTTCAAGTTCTGAGAAGATTGCATGACACAGTGAAGAGAAAATGGCCATGATTTTGGGCGACTGACAACTGGCTTCTTTATCATGATAATGCGCCAGCACATTCACCAAACATTGTGAAACACCAAATTAGGCAACTTCTCCAGCCTCTGTACCGTCTCGACATACCCACCTGTGACTTTTGGCTGTTTCCAAAACTGAAAATTCCACTCAAAGGGCACCAGTTTGATGACACACAACAATTCAGAAGAATGCGACAAGAGGACTTAAGACCATTCCAAAACCTGAATTCCAGAACTGTTTCAGAAAGTGGAAAGACGGATGTTTCGTGTCGTACAGTCAAATGGGATTATCTGAAGGATGCCACAAGTTGGATTAAAGAATAACATCAGTGCGAAGAATTCAAAGTAGATCAGATTTTTTTGGGACACACCCAAATATATATATTAAAAACATGTATAAATACAAATAAAATTTCAATTTGATATACCATTAGACAGTGGTAAAAGGCGACAGTCTTTAAAAACTGTCAATGATTGTAGCACTCATATAAATTAAATTAAAGCAGTTTTCATTATTTAATTATTTTTATGCAGTTTGCATAAATATAATCTATACTGAGGATGCGTGATCCCACAAAAGTACAATGCTTAAATGTATATTATATCTGTAATTACACTAAATTAGATGTACAATTCTTTTTTGTGCATTATTTTGAAATTTTGTTATTTAATTTTTAATTACAATTTTTTTATTTAAACTTTTCAAATTCTTTTTTTTCATATGATTATTTTCATTGTTGGTTATATTATTATTAATACACTGATAGACAGAAACAAATTTTTTAATTTTCTCAAAATGTGATACCATTTCTTCAATTGCTTTTTTGCGTACATAATAGATCTATAAATACAATTTTTCTATCTCCCTTAGTTTTAAATAAATTACTCTTAAAAAAAATGAAGGAAAATATAATTAAAAACTGTAAAGTTTATAATTTTGCATGGTCATACCTGTATTAGAATGATTTCACTGATGCTTTTCTTTTATAAATAACTCAGGCACATCTTGAATTAATGTTCAGTAGTAATCAGCTAGCATATTAGAGTTCCATTTCCCTTTTTAGCAGTTTTCCATCACCGAAATGTCTTTGTGGAAATGTTCACTGTATTTGTCCCTTACATCTCTGAGGTTGTCCGTGAAAAAATTCAGATTGGAGTGGAGGAAATGTATTTTCAAAGACATATTACATCCATAGCTCTATATGAACTAAGAAATAGATTAACAATATTGTGGTAATTGTCGGATTTTTGTTTGCCGAGAAAAGTTTTGTAAACGCCTTTAAATGAAGTCCAAGCTGCACTTTCTACATTATTTAACATTGAGTTAAATACATCACCTTTGACCAACTCTCTTATTTGAGAACCTACAAATATTTCTTCTTTAATTTTTCCTTCACTTACCTTTAAAAATTTCTGCCCAATGTACAGAAGTCCAGGACTATCCTTCATTGCTTCTACAAAATCTTTCATTAGCTTGATATGGAGAGAAATTAAAAATATTTTTTTGGTCAGCTAAGGACTCATGAATAATATTTTTCCCATTTGGAGTTAAGTTATATCATTTCTTCCACTCTTTGGTAACATAATGTTTATTCCTAGCTCGGCTGTCCCATTGGCAAAGAAAACATATGAACCTAGTAAGCCTAACTGCATGCCTAACAAAATAGCTATAACTTTCAAATCACTACATATGTTCCATCTGTGTTTTTGTAATTTATTTTTTCAAGAACATATTTCATCACATTGTATGTCTCTTTCAAATTGATACCATAAGCCATTGGTATCAAAGGATATTTGTTACCGTTGAGTAGTAGAACAGCTTTTAAACAATATTTGGATGAATCCATGAAAAGACACCAGTCCTCAGATTTATGAACTGTACTACTTGCAACATAAGCTCATTTGTGCAATAAACCAAATTATTTTCATCAATAAAGTACTGAGCAAGTTCTTTTTGTTTGTTTCAAAAGCCCAAAATTTTTGTATTTTTTGAAGTAAATTCCAACCTTGCAGTTTTGATCCTAACAGTTCAGCTTGATTTTTTGATAAATTTAAATTCCTAACCAAATCATTTAATTCACCTTGTGATGTAATATGTGGCTTATTGGAAGATAATCAAAAATCAAAATATTGTTGTCTTCATCAGTACTGCCTGATTCTTCATCGCTGCTTTCAAAACATACATTCATAGATGGCTCAGGAACTGGAATAATTTCACTGTGGGAAACAGCCTGATTCCAGATTGCGATGAAGGATATTTTATTACAGTATGTTTAGAATTTTTAGAAATTCCAGACACACTTGTTAAACAAAAGTAACAATCGGTTACATGATAATTTGGCCTACGCCAAACCATAGGTACACCAATTGGCAAAGCCTTCCATATCTTACAGCCAATCTCTTAATTATATAGAACAATTAGTGCATAATAAGATGAGGAACCCACATCTTATCCAGATCACCTATTTATGCTGTATGTATAAATGATATGCTTTTTTAATTAAAGGTGTTACGGTTTTTCTATTTGATTTCACGGTAAACTCACCAAATACATAACAAAAACCATCCACATCATTTGCACAAATTTAGAGGCATTATGACACTGCACTGTTAACAAACTTAAGACAGCAGTAAGACTGAACAAAATTAATTCATTCCTAAATCTAGTTCTTAATACAAATAACACAGCTGTGTTTTCAGCTACATATTTTGATCTGCACAGATATGATTAATCTTGTCCGTGAAGGCTTACTCTTCAGTATTAGATATGATGTAATATGTGATTATGATATGATTTAATTCTTTATCTAGTATTGTTTATATATAACTTACAAATTACGTTAACAAAGTTAAACAATAAAAAATGAGCTAAAAAAACAATATAGACGCTTAAAATGTTAACAATACATTAAAAAATGGAAAAAAATCCTTTTATTAAAATTAAAAATTTTTTCAAAAATTGTGGGTGATAGAAAGATTCTGACTTTATATTCATTTTCAGCATAAAAAAACAGGTTATAGTCATGTATCGTATGTTATGAAACAAAAATTATGTTATCAATGTTATTATTATTATTAAACTTGAAATTTGCATTATATGCCCAGTTTCTGTTCAAGTTCATCATCTTCTCTTTTTTGATCAGAACAGTCACTTTCACTACCAATCTCTAGATGTATGATAAATTTATCCATCATTTCGGTGATTAGTAGTTCCATCTTCTTATACTCAAGATTCAGCTTTTTTTATACATTCGCAACATGGTTTCCAAGCCTCCTTATTCATATCATTCATTTTTTCTAGCTAATTTTTTAATATCCGACATTAAAAATGTGTTTTTACTATCAACATGTCTTTTCAGAGCTGGTAATACCACCTAGATCAGATTTAAATCAGAATGGTAAGGTGGAAGTCACAGAATTTCTGTATGATTTAATTATGTCATACAATTGTGGTGTTAATGTTACCTTATTGAGTATTGTTCTTTTCTAACCAATTAATCATATCACTTTTCCTATAATTTGAATTTGGAGTGAATTTGGTATAATAACAACCACTGACTGTTGAGAAGATAGGATTTAATTTTTAAGATGCCCACTTCATGAAATTGTACTTATTGACATTGTCATGATAATCACTGCTTTTTGAACTTGTTTCCCAAGTTAACATTGTTTCAGAATGAACTTCATTTCTCCAGTATGGATTACAATTAACCGATCAACTTTATTAATCAGTACTCTTACTCCTGCACCACTGACATCTAAACATGATTAGACCAAATAAACAATCAAAGAATTTTCTTTTTATAATCAATCATCTTTTTTAAATACTCTTCCACTGGATGTGTTCTTTCTTAATTAAAAGTTCTCTGTTATTATCAGTTTTACACCACTTAAACACTAACTCTTTTGGAATAGCTGCTAGTGCTCTTCTAGAACTTTTAAATTGAATACTCTTTTGAAATTCTTCATGTAATTTATTTAATGGCAGTTCATTATATTTTGCATGAAACTCTGATTAATTTTTCTTCTTACAATGCCTTGATTGAAACTGATTAATCCACTGATGGTTCTGAACATTATTTTTATGCTTTTTTGGTGTGCCAAATGAGCATGATTGTGATTTTAATTTAAGATCATGCTTTTCACTTTTCTTTGTGAAGTTTTTAAGCTTGTGATCTTGAAATCCCACAAGCTGCAGCGGTTCTTTCTTCACATTTTTGACTGCATATTAAATGTTTCTCTTCTAATTTTTGTAACTTTGTTCTTCTTTTTTCATAAAATCATATACATTATTAATCATTTCACAAGCTTGACTAAGGAACTTTTTATTCTTAACTATGGATTTAAATTCTGCAATTGCAAAAGAGATCACCTGCAAAAAACATGTAAATTCATTAATACATGCAAAACATTAACTAACAAGCCACTCATATAGAAGGAATCAGCTATACCATTCTTACACACCAAGAATTGAACTAAATCAATTTATTGAAAGTGAAAAGTAAACATTAGTATTAAATATTAGTCAATAATGCAAAAAATAATTATTTAGCCATTCTATGAATAAATATAAAATGATTAAGCTATTAATTATATATAGAATGTAAGCCAATTACTTAATGATGATGCTTATTTTTATAAACATCATCAACAATACTAATACCCATTGCAAGTGCATATGACATAAATATGACTCGCATGAAATATTTTGATAACCTTTATTCTTTCTTATTTAGAAATAAAATGGCAAAGAGACTGCCATTTCAAGGCCAAAGGTTTATATGATAAACAAAATTTCAAGGTTTATATAACCTTAAAAACTTAAGGTTTATATTACCTTAATATAAAGTGGTCATTCATTTTATGACTTGCTTGAAGGAGGGAGTGTAATAATAATAATCTATCAATAAAAGTATATAAACTATTCATTTTTTTACTGTAAACAGTAAAAGATATTTGTAAATTCAGTAAATATTTTTAAAGAAATTATTGCCTGAAATTAAACAAAAGGATAATAAATTTTAATTGTAGAAAGACATTTTTTCTATCTATGAAAATAGTTAAACATTTTTATTACAGATTAGTCAGTTTCTGAATGAACCTAATGTTATAAGAAAATAATAATACAATGCCTTGTGTAGCAGCTGTATGCCTCATGCAAGCTTTTATTTTCATCGTATACACTATATTTTTATCGTAAAATTAAGATAACATATGTCTTATCTCAATATTCTATACTAGCTGTAATATATATATATGTATATATTAAATTCTATTAATATAAATCATGTAGTATATAATATTGATATAAAATATAAATTACCTTAAGTTTATCATCAAAGTAAAATGAAAATAAAAGCTTGATATATTATAAAACTATGCTATTGAGATAAGACATATTTTACCTTGAAAGTACTTTTGTAGGATCCTGCATATATATATATATATATTTATATAGAATTTAAGAAATATTAAAGTAGAAATTATTTTAAATTTAGAGTATAAAGTA
>JAAAKQ030006812.1:0-10307 GCA_010016005.3 Zanna intricata | reverse complement strand
CAGGTATATTTTCAGAGGATGAGATGAATGAATTGTATCATGTGTGAAAAATGCAATGCCTGACCGGGATTCGAATCAGGGAACTCCGGATGAAAGGGGCCAAGACGCTACCAGTCGCACCACGGAGGCTAGAAAAAATTTAATTAAGATAAATGGGAGAAAACAATGTTTTTTCTTACATTTGTACTTACATTTCTCACTGCATTCATTTAGTGATAAGAATTTCTTTGTAACGTTATCAAGGAAAGAAAATACCATCAAAATCAAAAAGCAAATTGTAAAAAAAAAATAGCCAGGATGTTAACATTTTTCAGATTCTGCCAATTATTATTGTTCAAGCAAAGTTTCCCCAAAAAATAAGTAACTGAGGTACAGGAACACAAGGGTAGTGGGAATTTATTATCTCCCTACTAATTGCAGAACCTGGAAAATATCCCTTGCTGCTGTATCTTTCTTTTTATCTGGCAGGTCATTATTTGTTTAGTGGCAGTTATAGATTTGATACGTTTTATTTATGGAAGAATTCAGTATTTGCATTCGTCCTTAAGACCAATGAAAAATAATTAACTGGGGCTGATCATGAGAGACTAGGCATGTATGAGACTTGTACTCCTGGCAAGATTCCCCTTCAGCCTGTTCTCTGAAGTCCTTTCAGTGCTAGTGCTTTTCAGTGTAACAGGAAATGGAGGCTTAGTATTTAGAGGAAGCAATGCACTCCTCTTTCCGGAGGGTAAAGAATATGCTGGTTGGGGCCATAATTATAAGAGTTTAATAGTTTTATTTGGTCACGTATAGATTTTTTTGGAGAAAATTTTTTAATTTTAAACTCATCCAGGCACACATGTGTCCAAGAAGGGTTTGGAGAGATCATGTTACAGGTATTACAGGGTTCTTGTTGAGGTCACCTGCGGAGCGCAATACAATGGAACCAAATGTGTAATTATTATTAAGCACTAGTTAGAATACTACATTTTATCTATATTTATAATATGGTAGGATACAATGAAGTAGATTCAAATATTTATCTGAATAAAAATAAAGATAATAAGGATTCGATCAGGTAACAGTATCAATTTTCCTTGGAGTATGCATACACTCAGAAGAATATATATATTCAGAAGAATATATATATATATATATATATATATATATTCTTTTGAGTGTATGTGTAAATATTTATGACAAAGATAGTGACAGCATAGAAGAGGATGACAGTGACTACTACGAATGAAGAGCTGTTAGCAGAAGTTTTGGCCAAAGAACATTAAAGAAATATTTATTTTCAATGTTTTTCCTTTTCCCTTCTCCATCCTCTCTTTTTTACCTTTATTTGTAAAAACAAAAATAAAAATTTTATAAATAAATTAATAAAAAAAATGATTTAAAAAAAGAAGATATTTGAGGGCAAAAAAATCAAAAAATCATCACACAGTTGTGTGTGTAAGTTTTTTTGTTTTTGTACAGCAGAAGGGAAGATAATGAACGAACACATTTAAGGTAAGGTCAAAGAGGAATGTTTTAGAAAAGTATTATTAATAATAACTATCAAGACATCAACTGCAAACTACTCGTTAAAGGCCGCATACCTCATCCTAGCAATCTATTCTACAATCGACAGAACTCCTCACTCCTAAGTAATTGAGAAAATAATTCTATGCATTTTCTTTATTAAAAGGATTTTTCCTCAATTTCAATTGTTTGTTAAAATTTGAATTATAATAAAAATGTAATTTTTTTTATGAGTTTAAATTTGTATTACTGTTGAATATTAAATTTGTATAATATTTTTAGATTTATATGTATAAGAGTATACACATTTCTTCTTTTTTTTTTTTTTAAATTAATTATCTCTGCAATATTTTCGCTCTCAGATAAACTTTAATATATACATAAAATAATTCTTTTTAAATTACCTTGAAAAAAATGTTGTTTTTTAAATAATCTATTTCTTCTTGTTAATCTTTGTTTGCTTTTTAATAGGCCTTACTAAAATTCTCATATAAAGTAATGAATTGACATGAAATAATGTTTTAAACTTTGCTGTTTAGTAAATAATACTTATGCTTTTTAGAAAATAAGACAAGGAATAAGAATTAAGTACCAATTAAGCATTCCATGAGAACAGTTAATGCAACATTTAACGTTAGTAAAATTGTAATTTCATTGTCATTTTAAGTAAAAAAATAGAATTTATTTTACTAAAATTTCTATTTACAATCTATTATTATTTTTTTTATTTGTTTTTATAGTAGATCTACTTGGTTTGCTGCTATAGAATGTTTTAAGAGATTTTGTAATCAGAAATAGTATTACGTTCATTGCAAAACATCATATATTAAAAAAAGCTGCATATTTTTATTATTGTTTACAAAACTTAAAAAAGACACTTCTTACCAGCAAATTGTAATATTTGACATGAATTCCAAGACTTGCTGCTACTGTTTTATATATTGAAAAACCAGGTTTGGGTATCAAGATATTTTGTCCTGGATTAGCCAGACAGGTTATGCAGTTTTCAATTGCAGCAGAACATCCACTTGTAAGTATGATATCCTAGAACAAAAACATATTTAATAACAGCATTGTGGAACTAAATAAGCAATTCATCAAAGTTACTAAAAGTTGGTTTTCTCAAAAATTTGTCTGTGAAATCAAATGTGTTGTTTACAATATTCATAGTAGCCCAAAAGCAGGTCTTCACATGGCCGCCCTCCATTCTGCTTAATTCTGTGCTATTCTTTTCATTTTGTAGTAACATTTTAAGTCATCTACCAGCCTTCCCTTTTTATGTTTCCAACCTTTTGCTTTCCTCCGTGTTACAAATCCCTCCAATGCTGTTACCAGGAGGCAGTCATGTTTCAGCCAATGTCTCAACCAAATGCATTTTCTTCTTTTTATTACATCGATAAGTGCCTTCTCTTTTCCACACTACAAAGTACCTCCTCATTCCGAACTCTCTTCATCCTGCAGATCTTTTCCATCCTCTCAAAACCCACACTTCAAAGGCCTCCAGTCTTCTCTCTTTATATTCATACATAATTTAAATTTATCAAGGGTTCCATAAATTAGTTATCTTTGATAGTATAAACCATATGATATTTATTAGTGTATTTAAATATCTTCAGTACAGTTTTTTATCACTGTATAACCCTTCACTTATAAAAATAATGAGATAAACTGAATGTAATAATTGTTATCATCAGGATATCTGCTGAACCTTAAGAACCTTCATTTATGAAATGACAGCATTCATGTCGCTATGTCATCATCTTAGGTATATCAGTCCAACAATGGTGTATATTATTAATCATAAACTAGTGACAAATGGTGATCAGAAGATGGATCTGAGGTATTAATACAATTAACATTTAAGGGAAATTCAACAATCCAGTCATACTCACGTTAAACTTAAGATTTTCAACACCCATTACCCCGGAAATTACTTTAGCTACAATAGTGGAATTTTTACCAGTTAAAAATCAATATTAGCTGAAAGTATGGTATAAATTACATTTTGATTGATGGTCATGCAAATACTGTATAATTTTTTTTTAATTTATCCAATTTTTTAACCAAACTTTTTAATAAGACATTCAAAATAATTTTTCTACTAAAGCACTGTTGACAATATTTGTACCAAATGCTATAATCAGTTAAAAAGTTACATTCATAGTTAAATTAAAAATACTAATCAGTTAAAAAGACTAACTCAATCTGAGGTCTGTAGCTCAAACAGTTCCTGAGATTTTGCATCTTTTTTACTGAAAAAAGGTGATTTTCAGAAAAAAATGTAATTTGTAACTCACATAACTGTTGGTCCTTAAAATGCTGCTGAAATGTACACATCATCATTATTTACTTCTCAATTCAATCTCTTCCTTCTTCTTTTCACCTGCTTTTTTTCTTTTTCTCCTGCTTCTTTAGTGCTCAATTCTGCTGCAATTTCTGGTCATTGCACTCTATCACTATCAGTTTGCCTTAGTGCTGCAATCATGTTTGTAATAATATTTGCTATATCAAGTTGTTCAAAGCAGCTTTAATTTTCCACTGCTATCGTTGAAGATAATTACAGCATCATAAGCACCTAGTTGAAAAGTTTGGAATCCTAAGAAGTTACTCCTTGGAATGTGACACTAAACGACATTGTTAAAACTCTCATTCACGTTCTGGGTTTTGGCAAGCAAAAACGTTCTAGAAGTTCTGGGTTACTCAGCGCCTTAAAAATAGCTTTTATAACTTGATGACAGTAACTGGAAGTGAATTTGTACACGATGCAGCAGATATGTTTTCTCGTTTGCTTTCTATCTTTATACCATGTATGGAGGGCAACTTTGCCCTCCACTACCAGTATTGTAATTTATCATCAGTTGAAATTTTTTTAAATAGATGGCTCAAACATACGAGGGTGGTCTGAAAAGTTTCCGACCTCAACATGAAGATAGCAGCACTCGAATCTCGTTGTTCATCTGTTGACAGTTACTCACCAAAGTTTCAGCCATTTTGGACGCGCAGTTGTTATGAAATCGTCGTTTGAGTGAGTTGCTGTGAGTATTTTTATGAAAATTGACAAAAGCGAGTATCGAGCTGTCATTAAACATTTGTTTTTGAAAGGCAATACCCCTACGCAAATCAAAGATGAGTTGGATTCTGTATGTATTAAATTGTATTTTTATAACACTAAAACTTATTATTTTTAATAATCTGTCATGTTGTTACAGAAATTGTAATATTTTTCTATTGTCATAGTTTAAATAATATTGTGAAACTAGATGTATTTGTGCTGTTCAGTACCAGAATGAGATTGTTGAGATGAATGAGTCAGATATATTGAGATTGCAATACTGAATAACAGAGTACACTTTATTTGTACTAGTACTTTTATAATATTATTTAAACTATGACAGTGAAAAAATATAATTTCTGAAAAATGACAAATTATTAAAAATAATAAATTTTAATATTTTAAAAATAGAATCTAATACAAACTGAAGATACAGGATATGTGAAATAGTTAATTAAAATTAATATGGTAAGTTTAATTTATCCAATTTCCGGCCTCTGTGGCATGAGTGGTAGCATCTCTGCCTTTCATCCGGAGGTCCCGGGTTCGAATCCCAGTCAGGCATGGCATTTTTCACACACACTACAATTTATTCATCTCATCCTTTGAAGATATACCTTAACGGTGGTTCAGGAGGTTAAACAAAAAAAAAATTTATCTAATTACTGGGTTTGGTGGTTTGTGTTTTGTAAATTCCTGGGGGTGTTTGTTTAGTGATTAGTTATAATAAATTTTATTGTCAGAAAAACTTTTTAATTTCACATTACTGTAATATTCTGCTGCATTATGTTTTACAGACAAACAAAATCTGAATAAAATTTGAAAATTTTTAATATACAATTTAATAGGAAATGATTTAAGTAGTAATAAAGAAAACTTTCTTTTTTTTTAATTGCATTGTAGTAGTTCATGTTTGATACTATGAAGTTGCCGGCCTCCATGGCCAAGTGGTAGCGTCTTGACCTTTCAATTGGAGGTCCCAGGTTCGAATCCCGGTCAGGCATGGCATTTTTTACACATGCTACAATTCATTCATCTCATCCCTCTGAAGATATATTTAATTGTAGTTCTGGAGGTTAAAAAAAAAAAAAAAATACTATGAAGTTATTTCAAAGTATCTGCTTCATTACTAGTTATATTTTTATAAACGTTATATATTATTAAATAAGTTATATTTATATTTTTAAGCTTTACTTAATAGTACTAAATATTTATAAACTGTTATTTTTGTTTAATAAATTTTGAAAATTTGTTTTTTCTCAAAAGGATCTGAAACAGAACAGTATTCTATTACTTGTTTCTCAAGCAATAACCTGTCTAGTTGGTTGACCTTTAATAAAAAAAGCTTATTAAATAAAAGATTTTTTGTGGTTTTCATGCTGAAATATGGCGGGTACTGAAATAGCAATCTGTAGAAAGAAATGGATATTTTCATTAATATTTATGGAGGTTTTAGCATGAAAGATGATCTCAGCTCCAGTCATTTTAGCACAATGTTATGGTCAATCACAACATTGTGCTTTTATGAAACCTATCAAAAGTTTGTAACATTTACTCCAATTTAGCTATGGAATTGAGTTCAGTAAATAAATAAAAAAATATCTATTCTGATCGGAAAAAAAAAATACATTATTCTAGATAACATCAATATAAAATAAATTATAGATTAAAAACAAATTATAAGATTATAAAAAATATATAATGCTAGATAATTATTTTAAATCAAACTCGTGAAATAATGTTAAGGTAAATACATCACAATTCAGAAGTCACTGTTGAAAATTATTTTGACCACATATTTACTTACATGTTGAAGAGTGTGCAAGTAAATCATATTTTGTTCTTTCTTTTATTACAAGAAGTATTATGTTGACTTATATGAAAATAGATCTGTTGTCTGGTTTGGTAAAGGTGGATATTATTTTTTAAGAATAGGAGTAATCATTTTTGAAGTAAGTGATTGTTTAAAGATAACACATTCAAAAATATAATGCAAGGAGAAGTTAATGTAATTCATTTTCTAATTATAGATCTACACGATTCATATTTATGGGTGTTAGGTGATGATCTGCCAGTGTGCCAGTACGATCTATCAGTCCACCGGGCTGTTCTAGTGGTTAATGGGATATTGCAAAACAGCTGGTTTCAAAATCAAGAGTACTAAGGTTCAAATCCTAATAAATGTAGTTAGTTATTTTTATATGGATTTGAATACTAGATTGTGGATACTGGTTTTCTTTGGTGGTTGGATTTCAATTAACCACACTTCTTAGGAGTGGTGAGAATATACAAGACTATACTTCATTCACATTCATACATACTATCCTCATTCATCCTCTGAAGTAATCTTATGGTAGTTCCGGAGGCTAAACAGAAAAAGAGAAAGAGAGTACAATCTGCCAGGCCATTTTTACATCTTTAAAAACTTGTTCTGACTTTTTGAGGAAGCCTCAAGAGATGATATTATACTTTATATAAGAATATAGTCTAGGAATAATTAATACAGTAGCGTGCAAATTAATTCTGAACACTGGAAATTTTTTGTTTATTTCTATATTGTGGCTACACTGCTTGATCACACTAATTCTTTAAGTTGTCTATGTAATGTGAAGTTATTGTTCTTCGGTTATTTAACAATTTTTATGTGATAAATAGTGTTTTGTGAAAGTTTATTCAAAGGATAATAGTTTTGAATATATAATAATGGACAAAACTTCAAGAAACTGTTCAAAAATTCCTATTCCAAGCATAACAGTATTCATACCAACAAGTAGCTTCTGAGTGTGGTATTGGACTAGGTAAAATGAATGCTATTTTAAAACAATTTTAAACTGGTTCCTTTTCACCGCAAAGGAAAGACAAATGTGGCTGTAAATGAAAAAATACTCCTGCACAGGAGAAAAAGTAAAGTAGTGAGAAAAAGTAAACTTGATCCAAAATTATCTGCTGTGAACTTGAATTGAAAATTAGCATCCAGTGGAACAGATTTACAAATGACAACTGTTAAATTCTTACTTCTTGTAGTTGGAGGGAAAGCTTGTAGGCCAGCTAAAAAGGAGGTTTTTTTTTACACCAGCAATATGCAAAAGATGGGCTCTTATGGGTCAAAGCACATCCTAATTGGACCAAAGAAGAATGGAAAAATATTATGTTTTCTGAGTCACATTTTTATGTTCAGGGATTCCATACATTAGAAAAGCACCAGATAAAAATACGTTACCAGCTCAAACCTAGCAAACAGTTAAAAATCCCAGAAAAAAAATGGTTTGGGGTTTATACATTTTTCAAGGCCCTTGTTCATTTCTTCCAGTAGATGGTATGGTATATTGAAAATTAATGGACATATCAAGATTCTGAAGGAAAAAGGATTGTTACACAACTTCAAAACTTATTCCCACAAGGCACTTGAGTATTCAAACAAGATTAGGCACCGTGTGAGCGTCATTTTATACTGCCAAAAAAGTAGAAAAGTCTTTTGAACAACAAAATATTAAAGTGCTTCTATGGTCAGGCAACTCTTGAGACATAAACCCAATTGATAATCTTTCGGCAATAGTCAGAAAATGATTAAAAAATGAATTGTATCATAAAAATTGACTTCTTTAAAACAATAATATTGGTATGGTTTCATGATAAAGAAAAAAAATGTGTAATACACTTGTTGATTCAATGCCAAGTCATGTATGTGAAGTAATTAAAAATAAAGTACATATTCATTACTATATATTCACAAACTATGTAGATATGATTTTTTTTTTCCTAAATAAGGTTATTTTTTATTAAGTAACATCTGTGTTAAGATTAATCTACACGCTACTGTATTTAATAATAAGCTCTGAATTTTAAGGTGCTTCAGAGCAAAACAGTACAGCTTGAATTGGTTACAAACTAAATCAATTTGACATATCACGAGAACTTATCATCTAACAAAACACTCAGAAACTTCACTTTTCCCTGCAGAAATGTACACATTGAATCTAATAATCAAACTCTGATCTAGCAGATTGACTAGGTGATTTTTCCAGTAGCATAACAGTTTTCCAACAATATTAATAAACTCAATTCTCTTTTATAATCTTGTTTAATCTTTTTTATGTATTTTTTTACATTTTAATTATTTTATTGATAAGGTAACAGCCAGCAAATTGGAATACAAACAGCCAAAGTCATATTTCAACTAACTAATTTACATAGGTCATTGAAAAGCTGGTTACAAACAATTTCACTGCATGTCTTTGACATTTATAAGTGGAAAATGACCATACTTAATAATCCTATTTAAAATAATACTTAAAATATATTAAAAAAAATACTATTGTAGTAATTTAATAATAAATTATAGTAATTATAGTACTACTAATAATAATAGTTATAGTAATTGTGAAAATTGTTAAACTCACATCTGCTGTATATTTTAAATTATCTGTTGAGGAATATTTAGCAACTGCATCTCTTGCACTCTCATGACCTGTAATTTAACAAAAAATATACGAATTTACTACAACTAATATACTTCATAGTTAAACAAGTTTGGTAAATTAACACTTGTAGCAAAAACATGTCTAGTTTTAATGCTATTCAAGAAAAAGAAGAAAAAAATCAGTTTTATATTATTAAAGTTCATTGAAATATAAAAAAAAAAACCAATTTACTGAGATTTCTTGCTGATCATGTATTAAAAAAAACCTTACTTTTAGTGCAATGTCTTGAAATGGTAGTTCTTCCAAATAATTTGGAAACTGATTCACATAAATACAGGAATTTGAGAGAAGAAAGGTCAACATATGTATGTCAGATTTCCACCCCTAGCCAAGTTTTAAGTTGTTTCATATGCTTAAAATTTTGTGTGTATGTTAGCAACAAAGTTTTATGGTCACTTTAATGCAAATCAGCAAATAAGGATATGTTTTCTCCCTTTTTTTATGATTTTGCATGACCTCTAAAGAAATTATCTTCAACTCATAACTTATAGTTTTGAAATTCTTATCATAGGAGTTAAGCTCCAGTACAGCACACCCACATTTCTTTTTTCTGTTTAGCCTCTGGAACCACCGTAAGGTATTACTTCAAAGGATAAATGAGAATGTTATGAATGAATGTAAATGAAGTGTAGTTTTGTACAGTCTCAGATGTGCGTTTAATTGAAACCTAATCTCCTAAGAACAGTGGTATCCAGGATCTAGTATTCAAATCCATTTAAAAGTAATTGCCTTTATTAGGATTTGAACCTTAGAACTCTCGACTTCAAAATCAGGTGATTTGCAATGTCGAGTTCATGCATACTGAAGCCAGGGCTATAAAATACAAATAGATTCATCATGTTTCTCAGATGATATCTTTTGATGTTCACTTGTCAGGTGAATATATGCACAGCATTTATACATTGTGTTGTGATGGTGATTCTGACTCTAAACATGATGCAATAGTTGTGATATAATTGTGTGTTAAGGAAAAATTGTAGGATTTGTGTTTTCCTGTATGTTTCACTTTGGGAGCTCAGGTATGGGACTGAAGAAGTTTTGAAAGCACTAAGGAATAAATTTTTAGATTCATGGAATTTCTACAAGAATTTCATTAAAAATTGTGTAAGTTAACAAAAAATCTAAATGAAATAAATAATAAAAATAAACATCATTTAATGAAATATATATATATGAATTCCTGAATACATGCATATATATATATATATATATATATGTGTGTGTGTGTGTGTGTGTGTGTGTGTGTGTGTGTGTGTGTGTGTGTG
>JAAAKQ030006801.1:0-18615 GCA_010016005.3 Zanna intricata | reverse complement strand
GTGTGTGTGTGTGTGTGTGTGTGTGTGTGTGTGATGAATCATGAATATGACTTACACTATTTCAATTTTATTCTAGACATAAAAGAAATAAAATATCTAAATATAAATGATAATAAAAACTTACTTGGCATTATCAAGTTTTTCTTTCAAATCGCACTGTGTTTGTCGTAATTGAAGTACTTCATTTTTAAGTCCAATCATGGCTTCATCTCTGCACATCTCTGATCCAGGACGATATAAACGATTTTCGCAGCGTGTTTCAGCAAGTTTTAAAGCATTAGTTTTGTCTAAATAAGCATTTTCTAGAAGTCCAATTTCTTTATTTAGTCGGCCCATATCAGCAACCATCTAGAGCAACATTTCTTATTAAAGTAAATAAGGAAATGTGTGTGCGCATGAAACAAATGTCCTATATTTGAAACAAATTTCCAAACATCAGAATTTTTGTAATTGTTAATTACAAGCAAAAAAATTACTTTCTTTACTTGTAATTCAAATCATTTTTAATTTACCAACCAGATTTTATTTCCAATCATATACACAGACTTCTTTAAAAAAAAAAAAAAAAAAAAAAAAAAAAAAAAAAAAAAAAAAAATCACTAAAAAAAATTATATAAATGCTCAAAAACAATGGTAAAATAATTCTGATGATATCCTGTTCTTTTTTATGCACCACAAATAATTTAAATTATGTTTAAGTTGTCATTTTCAATTGTTATTAGACAATAAATTTTCTTATTATTTGTTATGTTCCATAATTGTAGTTATAATGAATAATAAAACCTCAATGCTGGCATGGAGTATTCTTACTAGGACTTGCTACCATCTTACTTAAAAAAAAAAAAATAATAATTGGTTTCTTCTTGTTATTTTCACTGGATTGATTATATTTTTGTGTATCACCATGCAAAGCCTACTGAAATTCATAACGATATTCAATCCTACAAGCAATACCATTCTCTTCAACTAAGGGACTGATTATATAATGAATTTTATTACTCTCAGTAAACCAATTCTGACGAGTACTTCTTGTCCCTTAAGTGATTTACATGTGCTACAACAATAGAAAAATTGTGGCAAACAGTCAAACAACAAATTTATTACTTAACATATACATATGATTGTAATCAATAAAAAAATGTAGTAAATATATTCAACCTCTCTTGCCTTTCTTCTTGCTTTCATTTGTTTTACTTCACATAATTACTTTATTATTAACTAACTACTTTCTCATAGTTTCATCAAATATAATTTTGGTGTGAAATAATCATTTAAAATAGAACTGATGAGGTAGGAAGGATAAGTAGAAATTTGAAAAAAAGTAAATAATATGCATAAGATTTTATACAAGTTAAATTTATTCTAAACTAAAATATTCTGCTCATTTAGAAATAAAATTCTTAAATTGCACAAAAATGGCTTAATTTTTACTATGTAAGTATAATTATGGGTATTCTAAGAAAAATAAGTAACATACTTAGTATTTTTTGTTTTATCATACATATTACATCCATGAAAAACAAAAATAAGTAATAAATGTTAAATAATATAAATATATATTTTCTCAAAATCAGTCGCAATTCACTTACATTAAGATGCTGCCAGTCGAGTTCATTTTTTATTCTTTGCGTTTCATAAATTCTTTTGCGTAAAGCGAAGTTAGTAACATCATTTTGTGCCTTCATATCATTTCGAGCACGTTCCCGTGGAACATACATAGATTCACGTAGTTTCTGAGAAGTTTCAAGTTCATTCTTTGCTTGTTGTTTCAAAAAATTACAATTATCAAGCCATCCTTCATATGAGATGTTCCTAATACAGTAATAAAGAGAATTAATGAAATTAATAAAAGGTATTTTAATAGTTAGAAAACATATTTAAATTCAATATGTATACACATCCTAGGAAAACAAAAATTGAAATAATAGCAAAATTAATATACAAGGAAAAACCTGTAACCTACAGTATGCTTTCTAAGGAGAAAAACAATTCAGTTAATTTTAATTGCAATAATATTTTTATTATCATAGCTAAAGCAATAAAAAAAATTTTTAATAAGTTCATAAATTAAATCTATTGGATTGAAGATGTTAAAAACAAACTGCAATCCTTTTTTTAGTTGTTTTAGTGCTTTCAAAGCCACATTGGACGACTTTAGTCTTTCCATATCTAGTATATTTCTACGAAGAGTGCACCTGTTTTGACCTTTTAGTCTTCTCAGTACTTCTTTAGAAATTCTGCACTTTGTTTTGTTACTCCATAAGTTGTACACTCATGTACATTCTGTGAATGTGAGTCATGCATTTTTCTCTCTCAATTTTTATTTTATTTTCTTCTTGTTCACAGTGTATTCAACTGTCAGTCTAAATTCTTCCATATCATTTTTTATCTCTATAATCAATCTCCAACCTCCTTGCTCTTCTTGTTCCGAAGGTGTAGTACTATCATTGCAGCACTCTCTGATCTGATGCCTTCATGATATGGCCAAAGAAAGCTAGTCTTCTCTTATGCATAGTATTCATGATGTGCTCTGCTTTCTTGTAGATGACGTTTTTGTGGTGAACCACTAGTTTCAATATTTGAAGTACTTCTTGTTGATGCAAGTTCTTTCAATTCTTCTTTCCATCTTCTGGATTCTGTCAGTCCTGTGCTCTTGTACCAGGTTGAAGTTGGTCTCTCCAATGTAGGTTGCTTCTAATTTTTGAACTGTTATATAAGAACTTAATTTCGTGTTTATGGATAGGCATTTTTTATTGTGTGTTGACCAGGTTAGTTTTTGTGTTTGTGAAGTTTGGTTGTCCTGTTTTGGATTTAAATTGTAGGTTATTATTTCACCGAAGTATTTAAAATGGGTAACTGCTTTTATTATTCTATCTTCTAATTTATTTTGTTTAGTTGGGGGTTGGCCTGATGGTCATTTGTTCTGTTTTTTAAAGAATATATGGAGTCCAATCTTTTCGGTTATATTTTGGAGTATTTTTTCTTGGGTTTTTGTTTCATTCATACCTTCTGCTAATAAAGTGATTATATAAGAAGTCTAGACAGTTTAGTTTTATTCCTTTCTTCATGTGTCTAATTCTAATATTCCAAAACCATTTCTTGTACTACTCTCTCAGGATAAACTCAATTGCACAGTTGAAAAAGAGTGGTGATAGTCTACCCCTTGCCTCAGCCCTATCTTTATCTCAAATGGTTCTGATAGTTTCTCTCTGAATTTTACTTTAGATTGGGTGTTAAGGTTAGCTTTATTATTTTTTTGTTTTTCTTTGAGGTTTCGGGGGCATCAGTTACTTTGGTCATCAGCCTCTTACTCACAAAAAAAAAGAAAAAAAGAGTACAACTTTTCCCTCCCAAGCATCTAAGTATAGACTTGTCAATGGTCATAAATCCTGAAAACACAACATAACAAAGGAGTAAAAGGTCCTTGTTATTTTAAAAACTTTCTGACCATTTCTTGCAAAATTTGGGCAAAAATGCAAACCTTCTCTGTGATGAAACTTAAGCTGTACATTACTTGGGTTTAATATATATGACAAGGGTGTAAAGGGCCCTTGCCATTTAGCATCACACAAAACATTAATAATAATTTTTCTCTAAGACGTTTCCAAATCATATTATTAGTATAAATAAATATACTTTTAAATTGAAAAAAAAACTTTGTTAATACATATAATCTATTTCTTCACACATGTCATTTTCTTGGTTTCCCTTTCAGCCATCCTGTTTTGCAACTTTTTTTCCATCTTCCATAGGGCCTCAATGTCTATCTCCATTTCATCTGAGTCCTTAGAGATGGAGGCTTCCACTGTAAGCTGCAGAGGTCTCCTGCTGACATTATCAGATGACGCCAGCTCCAATGGCATAGTCAAGTGTACACTGCAGTCAAGACTTGATGTACTTACTGTTAAGACCTTCAGGGCATTCAAAGTCTCATCCGACATCAGCTAAAGGCCTCTGCTCTTTCAAAGGCTTCAATTTTGTTTTCTTCAGATCTTCTTTTTCTAAAATTGATAATTCTGGTTTCGAAGGTCCCAGAGTTGGGAGTTTATCAATATGAACCTTAACTTTAGGTTCCTTCTGCTTTTTGAGTTCAATTTCCTTTGACTTTGGATTTGTTGAAGGCTCATTCCTCAGTGGTGTAGGACACTTTTGTCTGGCCATGTTTGCTTTAGTTAGCGATTTTGGAATGCTGTTTCTTGTATATCGACTCTTTAATTTCTTGTCTATTATTCTTTTGATCAGGAATGCCAAGTCTGCCGGCAGTTCTGGTACTACGTCCTTAGGTTTGAAGGCGGCAGCAGGATCAGCAGCAACCTACTGATACGATGCGGTCTTTGGTGTTCGGCCATGTACAATTTCCTGGCTTCAAAACAATTCACTTTCTGGAAAGTCTTTACTTCCTAAATCGCTAATTCTATATACTTCGGACAGTTCCTTGACCTTGCGCTGTGTTTTCCTTTGCAGTTAATATATGTGGACGGGTCCCCGCCCAGTTTATCCGGATGGAGTGGATCCCCACACATGCAGATCTGTTTCCTTGTACATCTGGCTGCCGTATATCTGAATCGTTGACACCGAAACTCCGCAATGCTGTCGGGACGAACGGGCGCACGCTTAGCCTGTGGAATCCTGCTTTAATTTTTTCTGGACAAGTAGGTCCAATGAACGTTAGTACATGCGACATGGAGAGACTTCTCCGTTTTGTCAAGTGTTCAATCGTCGACAAGTTATAACTCCCTTCCCATAAAGTTCGTCCACAATTTCATCTTCAGTGCAATTAAGTAAATCCCTGCACACTACTCCTTTGGAGGTGTTCAATGTATCGTATGGCACAACCTCGCCATCGATAAATCCGATTTTCGTAGCCTTCATTAATCGTAATTTCTGTGTGTCAATGACGGTCTCAACAAATAATCCCGTCGCAATCTTTCTAGTGTCCTTAACTGGTCCTCTCCAGCTCCTTCAGTGATGCGTCGAACAATCACGAAAAGGCTATCTTAGAAAAATCTCTTTCTTGTTTCTTAATAATTAGGAACCTAGGAATAGGTCCGTCACTCTTTTGTTGAAACTTCGTTCGATTCTTCTTATCTATGACTATCAGCTCTTCCTTGTCGCCGAACTCTACGCTCTTCCTCCTCTTCGCTTCCGAAGAAAGAGGTTCTCCTGGACGGGGTTTTTACGTGAACCCTCTGCCATGGAAGTTGTGTCGAGTTCCATATAGTTATTAATACGCCAGTCATGAAGTCTAAACGTGCGGGCGGAAAAGACGGTTGGGCGTGCCTCGGATCATAGATCATGCCTGGGTTCCCCCAATCAGCCGTCCCCCACAAATTTAACCCGGGCCGGGAGGCCAGGTTAAATTTGTACCCATGGTACAAATTTACCCAATGTACCCATTGGTACCCATGGGACAATCCCTGCCAAGGGCCGAAGTCAGCTAGGTGGCGCAAGACTTCGGCAGAGCAAGCTCACAGCAGCCTACCCACAACCCGACCCCATAATTGAGAAGTGGGATGGGCAGGATGGGCACTACCCGTCCGCACTCCGCCCAGTATTAGCAAACAGATCACGATCATGCCTCCCACCCCCACCGTAAACAGGGAAGCCAAGAAGCACAACCGCAACCAGCTCGGACGGCTCGAGAGCGCCAATCCCGAACTCCATAGGGAGCTCCTGAGCAACACCATTTTCCCGTTAGCTGCTTTGAGTAAAGGTATCAAGGTACCACCACTATTATTATTATTATTCACAGAGTCAATGCCTGGCTGGACGACCATGAGTTGTCTCTCTCGTCCTCAGCAAAAGATCATAGTTTTGACAAAGAAGCGTATCGACACCCTTCTCTCCCTGCAGGTTGGGGACCAAGTGACAAAGTACCTCAGTATGATGATTGAATAGAAACTCAGCAGCTTTGAACAGCTGGGAGACTGTGGCTCGATTCGTCGGCAGCATTCTGAGGACGAAGAAGGATGACTTGGATAGTTCTGGAAATTAGGTAGTGGCCTTCTCAGGGCAGTACAGGAGAATTCGACCTTTTTTTGTATATATTAACTAGATGTTAATGTAAAGTGATCTTGATTGGTTCTGCTGCATGTTCCATATTTCTGCAAAGGTTTGCTTTTTACTACTTATAAAATTCAGCTTCTTATGACTGATAAGATAATTATTATTTATTAATATTATTTAATTGAAGTGCTTAAACTTAAATCTTTTATGATGGATGAATAATCGAGTGATTAAAAATTGAGAGACTAATAATTGACAATCAGAAGAAAGGTAAATTGAATTTTAAAGAAGAATGTAAGGCAAAATATTATGAATAAATTAATAGATTTTTTTAAAATAAACTCTGTAATGGTGAAATTGCATGTATATTGATAAGATTGTTGTTTAAATTTTAGTTTGAAAAACAATTTGGAAGTTAGAAACACTATGAAGATTGGTTCTAGAGGAAAGAGAAATAATTTTGTGACCGATTGTAAAGCTTGAAATAAGAAAAAGGTTTATACAAACATATGTTTGAAAATGCTTTATTATCTAGTTACGACTAGCAAAATATTTTGCTGGGACTTCAGTACCCAGGGAAATGTGGTATACTGAAACTTTTAAGGCGTTATATATGGGTTAAACTTGATGGTTTCTTACTAATTGATGGTTTTTTTTACTAATATTTATTGGCCTGAAAATTGAATAAAAGTCCCATAACTGTATCTTCCTTTGTTTACATCATAACCAACATAAAACAAATATAATTTGGTGACAAAAAACAAGTTTTTTTAGTTTTGAAGTGCAATAACTTTGTTAAAGGAATTACAACTCCTGAAAGATCTACAGCATCCGCTTAGAAATATTTCCTTTATTTACAGAAAGCCAGTATTATGGTAACATTACTTTCTGGCCATCTGCTTTTCAAAGCTTAAAATTTCTGTTTGAGAAATATGGCAGCCTAACATGTCACAGTACTCTGACTGGCTTTAAAAAAAATGTTAGAAATAATGTCACCTTCTTAGTCAATAATCTTCTTAGTCCCCTCTACATATCAGATACTGCAATTGTTTATCTGCTACTACTTATTCAGATTCCACTTTATTTGCAGCTAACCATTATGCTAATGGTCCTTCTGCAACCTTTGAGCTGGGGATGCATCCTGCCATACACAGACTACCAATCCATAGATCAGGAATATGAAATGAAAGAATTTATAATAATAAAAAATGATTAAGGTTTAAATAATGTGTTTTCATACTAATAATTAACTGATTAATTTAATGCAGGTAAACACTGCAATCGCTTTTTTGATTCATGAGAATGTCAATCTAAAATACATCAGGACTTCAGAATCTCCTGATGGTTGTCATAATAAATTTCTTTATTACTGTCAATAGATTCTTCATTCAATGGGAACATATTAAAATTAAGTAGTATTTTGAAGTCAAAAAATTAAAATAAAAATGTTATATAAACAGGTTAATAAAAAAGAAAATTACAAAGTGTTAGTGTAAAGAAAATGTTTCTCCCTCTAACTGAATGAGAGAAACAGAATAAGTTTCTAGCATACTGCTCAGAAATCTCAAGTAGAATCAAGTTCAGATGATCATTGATGAAAAAATTATTTTGTCTTTTTTGAAACTGTTATTGTAATTAAAAGTAAAAGTACAATTATAATTATTATTATTTTCTACTTTTTTATACTTCAATTAAATTATGATCAACATGACAGTATCTTGGTTCTTAAGATGGTGAAACCTTGCTAAGTTCACATAGAGGAAGCCAGGAACTGTAGGGCAGTACAGCCTACAGCAGGAAGGTTATTTACTGAACTGCCAATCATTTTTTGTTTGGAAGCAAAATAAACACAATGACAGAAGCCCTGTCAGATAAAGTAGGACCTCTTAATTGACCAAATACAACACCAAATAACACAAATATAACTAAGCACACATTACTGTCTTCTATTGTTTCAATACTAACATTTGATAGTAGTTCTAAACTACTAGTTTCTATTTCAAACATAAAGAAAAATTAACCTACCTTTTTGGAATTCGTAAAGGATCAGGTTTGTAGCTAATATTTGCACAATTCTTATCTATGGCCATGTTATACCTATCAATTTCTAATGTTTCATTTTTATCACTAAGATCTTGATCTAATTGAAAACGCAAGTCCAGTAATCTATTTATTTGTTCCTGAGCAGCTTGGCATTTTTCTGTGAGCATCTTTTTGAGAGCCTCAAGTGTTGCCAATTCCTGAAAAAAAGTAATTCTCACCTAATTAAACTACACATAATTAATAAATAAATATATATATAAGTAATAAGTGCTTTAATAACAACAAGCTTTTTCAATATTAATATCAGTGATTTATTATTTTACAATATCTATTTCCCATGTAAAAGTGCTATATTAAAGCCTTTCAGTCATATTCTCAAATGGCAGGGAAGAGAATGCTCTCAGATATTAGGTAAGAGGAAATAGGACATTCAATTTTGACCCAGATTATCCATATTGCTTCCTTGAAGATTAGGTGCTGGTTATCTAATAGCTAAAGAAAGAAATCCAAAATTAAAACGTCTTCTGCTTTTTTAGAGCAGCACATAGGAAATAGAGAGATTAAAGAAATGTGTCGTGTACAGGATAGTAGACTATTCAAATTTACCTCCATGGATTGACATTCCTTTCTCGCCACTAATCTCTAATCTCTTTTACTTATTCTTGACCCTTTCTTCCTCAGTTATCAGTTTTGTGGGTATAATTCTGGTCCTGCAGGTCTTGGTATCTAGTAACTAGGGTTGCTTTTGGACTTTCCAATAAATTTCATGATTGTGAAGTAAGGCTTCAATTCAAAAAAGGAAGGCTCAATCTAAAGAAGGTTAGAACAGTAATAAATAAAAAATTTGGGTACTAGAATAATTAATGTCATGTCTCTAAAGACTGTACCTTTCTGTATTGAGAAATGTTCTAAGGTAGTGCTACTATTCAGTCAACGGAACAAGGTTTTTCACAAGCTGATGATTGAGAGGGCAACATGGCAGCATAATTGCAGTACTATTTGGATAAAAGGAAATCTGGCAAGTAGGGTTTTGGAAATTATTAATGTAAATTATGAGAGTATAAATATAATGTCTGTTAATTAGAACATGTACAAAGCAATACTAACTATAGGAACAACAAATTGAACATATAGAGGATGAAAACTAATAATGTTTGCTTGGCCTTCAAACAACAGAATCTGGAGAATTTTCAATAATGAAAGTGACCAAAATTTCTAGGTTGGAAAAAGTACAATAGGATATAATTGGTTATAGGGTACTGTGGGCTAAAACCAATGATTCTTCATAAAGGGAGGTTAAAGAATGGGTAGACAACTAAAAATAGATCATACAAGGAGTAGGCAACATAAATGTATCTTTGAGTTAAGACATTAATCTGTAACACAGATGTATAAAAAAAAACCTGGGGTTTTAAAGTTATCTAATATCAATTCCCTTTAAATTATAGTATTGCATTGTAAATAAAATGAATACATCACCTTTTATGGCTGTTTTTACCTACAAATTGTAAATGTAGCACCTTTCATCATATAAACACATCCAACTGAAAAGAAAGTTTATCAAATTATTTAACAAGAATGTCTGGATTTATAAAAGCTACAACTATTTCAATCTTGTTTCTTAAACAGAATACATCAGAAGGTTGCAAAAACACATACACAAGAACCTTATTTAACCCCAAAGGAAAAAAATCACATGGAGTCAGATTAGGTGATCTTGAAGGGCACTTCAAACAAATACTGTTATCAAGTCCATACTGATGGGGAAAAGTCATTTTAATCATTACCATACTCAATTATGCCAGTGAGAAGGTGCACTATCTTTTTACCAAACAAAATCCTATAGTCTACCTTGCAATTGAAGAAAGAACCATGTGTATCATAACCAAATAAGCAACTCCTGTAATGCTTGCTTCATTAAAATAGATGGCTCATAAACTTGCCATCAAGATATCAAACAGAAAAGATTTAATTTTAGGGAATCCCTTTAGTATTATAAGAGTTCATGAAGATTTTTTGACCCCCTGATACGGACAGTATATATGTTAACTTTTCCACCAAGATGAAATGTTGAATTGGTCACAAAACACAATATGATTAAGATAGTTGTCAGCTTCATGCTGCAAATTTTGATTGTGAAGTAGTCATGCACAGCATAATCAGTAGGTTTCAAAGCCTGTAACAGCTGTAAATGGAAAAAGAACAAACATACCAAGAAATGAAATGAACCAATGAAAAAAAATAGGGATGAAATAGGGCGCAGGTAAGAGTGTTATGAGATCAGCAGAGTTCAGGATGTAATGGATGTGAATGTGAGAGATAACAGATTGAGAAAACAAAGACAAAAATGTTTAAAAGTTTAGAACTCAAAGACTAGTTTTAAAGATAGAATCTGAAGTTACATAACTAAAAAAAAAAAAAATTGAGCAGTTAAAAATGTTACCAATGTATAAGTGATATGTGGCAGGTAAATAGTTTTCAGACTACAGTACATCTTAGTTATGAAACTAAATTACAATATGTTACATTACATAACATACTTACATGTTTTAATTCATGATATGCTTCATCTTTACATAAATCAGATCCTCCTCGTTGATCCCGTTTAGTTAGGCATTCATTCACAACTGTAAAGTTTAAATTCAGACCTTCTATTTCAGCCTCAGTTTTAGCCTTTTCAGCTTGTAAATCAGAAATTTCCTTTTCAACAGCTGCATAGCAGTTAGATATAACATCTCTCCACTTTGTCACTTCAGCAACTCTGAAATAGTTAAATTACATTTAATTTTTTAAATTAATTGATAAATTAATTTTAATTGATTGTTTTAGCAGTGCTTTCCTTTCCAGGTGGCCATCCTCAATATCTTGCATATATATTTATATTTCTGTCTTAGACTTTCATCAGTTATAAAAATCATTGATGATGTAAGGTATAAATTGTTTATTTTGTTTAACTGTATGATCATCAATATCTGTTGCTGTTTTAAGACTTTCTATGTTTGAATTTCTACCGACAATTATAGATATCATACTACATAAAAAAAGAAAAAATCATGAAGTATATACAAGACAAAAGAAATTAAAAGCTACATTCAAAAAGAGAGAGTGTCATACCAAATTGTTAACATTTTCAGGAAAGCAATTTAACAAGTTAAATTGCAGTGATTGCACTACATATTATATTGAACAGACTAAATATACATTAACTTCAAATGTAAAGAAGTTAAACAAACTTTATATCACAACACAGTCAATATTTACAAATCACCTCATAAAAATTAGATAAAATGAAAGATATTAACCCCAACATGTACTTATTTTTTAAACTTTCATATATATACGGCACATGAAAGCTATTACTTCAACACACTTTTTTTTTAACCTCTGGAACCACCGTCATCTTCAGAGGATGAGATGAATGAAACGTAGCGTGTGTAAAAAATACCATGCCTGACCGGGATTCTAACCTGGGACCTCCGGATGAAAGGCCAAGACGCTACCATTCTTGCCACAGAGGCCGGCTACTTCAACATACTTAAACAATGTTAGATTTACCAACATATTTCATTTGATAAAAAAGCATATTAATTAAACTACACGTTACAGATGAAATCTATTATTTAGAATTAAAGGGATTATAACCAGTTCAAAACAGCACCATTGACTTCAACTCCATTGAAAGAACCATATAACATCTACAAGCTATACTGCAAATACAATTACACACATTCTGAAAGTGAGTCAGTTTAATTTTCTTTAAAAAATGGATATTTTATAAGGAAGATGGGAAATACATACTGCTACTTGCAAAATCTGTTGACTTGCACTTATATGTTAAAATTTACAATATTCTGTCCTAACAAACATCTGAAGTGCTGAATGTGCATTAAAAGGTTAGGCATTTTTTTTTCTGAAAATGTTTTTAATATAACAAATCAGCTAATTGGTAGAGCTTTATAATCCACTTAATTGGTAAATGTGATACTTTAGGTACATTACCACTCCTAACTTTATCTTAAAACCTCTACAGAGTTAAAATTATACATAAATTTATTAATATCAAAGTAATAGTACAAACAGAATAGTTTAAATACCAACCTATCTTGTAAGCGAACATCATTCATATATGTATCCCATTTTGTTTTAGAATTTGTTTCATTTCGAAGTTGTCTAGCTTCATTCCTTAAATTAAATGCATCCTTCAATCGTGTATCACATGTCTGCCCTAGTTCCCATACTTTATTATACCAATCTGGTAGAGATACCTTTGACACTGGTTTCTCAAAATACGCAATGGACATCATGTTTTGATCAACCTATGCAAGAATTACTATTGAAGTATTTATTACATCTTTTTAAGCATAATCATTAATGAATAAAAAAAGGTTAAGTTATGGCTACAAGAAGAGAATTTATATTCTTAAGATATTTCCATTCATGGATATTAATGTTTGAAATTATTACTGTATAATAATCTAACATTTAATGGAGACTGAGAATTATTTTATTATTTGTTGGCTTGTATCATGCCAACCATAAATCATGTTGCAACATGAAATAAGTTATGTTGCAATTAGTAATTCTTACTAAATTTCAAATGGTAGTAGAAATTTAGTCTCAAACCAACCTTTTTTGGTGTCAGATGTTTATTTAGATACTCACAATAATTACACTCTCTTATATGTATTTTTCTCTTATATGTTTGATAATTAATTCACCACATACATTATCAGTTTGTATAAAATTTAGAATAAAATTCTGGAGTGAACAAAAAAAGCCAGACTTAATCAGAATTTCAATATGGAATCTTCTGAATGAAAATTAGAGATAGGTACTACCACTCCAATATGAAGAAGACTGATGCTGAATCAACATTCCGAGACTTTTTTATATTTAAATTGGCATCATTAGCCACTAAAGAAGCTCAACATCGGGGTGAAGAATAGAACTTCACCAAGCATTTTTAACTAAAATGAAGAGTTCTAGTTCTCTCCTATTTTTAGAAAAATTACAATAAATATTAAATTAAATCATTTTAGAATTATTTCTCCACTTTTGAATACAATCTTCTTTTTAAAAACTTACACCATCTTACACCATTACAGACATTTCTGTTACTAAAAAAATTAAGAAGTCTTTTTTTTGGTACAATTTTTAGGCAAAATTTATATTTATAAAGTTTGGATAGTAAATTTAAAACTAAAAAAAAAAAATTAAGTACAATTATGAATTGAAAAAGAGTAATATATATGCAATTATTGAATTATAAAGTAACTACTTATTTGATCATACTAACTAACCACTAATTTGACCGTAATTTAAAATGTATTTACTCATATTAATAGAAAGATTTTTTTTGGCCTGTTTTGGTCCTAAACCCTCGCATGAAAGGTTAGTTCTATGTCAAAGAAAGTTGAAATTTGGCACCTTATTTCCTTTGAAAAAAAACTGATGTACAGTTAGAGAACAATAAGGATTTCTAAAAAAAAAATTTCCAATATTAAGAAGTAAAAAATATATTTTTTTAAACTATCAACTTTTCAAACTTAAAATTTCTTCAAAATGTAAATATTGCTGATTATATTTTTACTTTACTTTCAAACATTGGAGCAAAACTTTACTAAAAACAAAAACTGATTATCTTCATCGGAGTAAATGAAATCTAATACTGTACTTAAAAACTCAAAATATTTTTAATTTTATAATATAAAACATTTTATATTAAATAAAATATTTACATTATATTATATTAATATTATATATTAAAATATTTTATATAATAAAATATTTTTAATATTAAAAATGATTTGGTAATAAATTTATACTTCTCATATTTATATGTAATAAAGATCATAAGCTTAACTGCTGAAGCAACCTGACTTTAATTACAAGCCAAGCACAAAATAATATCAACTAAATATACAAATTTTATTAACAAGCTTTAAATACATCTTTAAGCAAAACCAGCATCCCATGTCAGGCTTACTAGAAAAAGTGAGTGGTGAAATGGCTTCTCATTTGCTTCTTCACTGCCCAAGCATGTCAGAATACCAGGCCCACTAAGATGTATGTGATATTCCACTATTCAAGTAACACCATCTACTTACCACTAGGCCTCGTTGTATAATAAACTCCCTTATTCTCAAAAAAAAAAAAAGAAGCAACTTGTTAAATGTCTGTTGTAACTCATCCGCTTTACATGTGCTATATCCCTGGGAAAAATTAGATTATAATTAATTTTTTCAGTAAAGCATCTGATTAACATATTCCTTTTTTTAAAACAATGTATCATACACTGCTTTAACTGAAATTCCATACTTTAGAAGAAAAAGTTCTTGTATTTAAAAGGAACAGGATATTAATGTTAATATTGATCTTTCATCAAATAAAATAGCAATATAAATAATAATAAAGTTTACATAAAATGATTAAATACGTTTAAAAAATACTAATTTCATTATTTATAGAATAAACATTATTAAATTTTTACTAAAAAAAGAAAAATAATAAATTTAGTGCAGTAAATTAAAAAGCTTTATACTTGATTATAAAGAGATTAATAAAGAAGAATAAACCAGAGGATTATAGATATATTTTATTATAACTATTTTCCCTATACAATTACATATAATGAAAATTAATTTTTAAGATGTGAATGATAAGAGATTATTTGGTGATAATAGCCTAATTATGTAAAGTATGATAACTGTACTCACAAAGTAAAATCTCAATGTAAAATTATTTTTTACAAAGTAAAATTTATTTAATAAAACTGTGTAAATTTAAGAAAAAGTGGAGTTATTTTAAATATTTTAATTATTTTCTATTTTAAATATATGTATGCTACAAAAAAAAACACTGTTTACTATGAAAAAGACCATTCATAAAAAATGCAACCAAAAATTACATCTTAATAAAATATGTAGAGAAACAATATTAAACAATCTAAATTAAACAATCATTAAAACAATTTACATTAAACAATCTAAAAGGCTAGAGTGGAAAAATATGTATTCATTTTTTCAAGTTTCTGACTACTTTTTTTAAATTTCACTTTAAAATACTTTGAATAACAGAATTATTTCAGGGTATCATCATATTGTTGTCTCAAATAGCAATTGACTTCAAAGAAATGATAATAACAAATAAACAAAAATGATCTTCAAATCAATTTTATATCTCTAAGCTTTTATTAGAAGCTTTTCCACTAGTGTTATCTAGAATAAACTAAGTGCTGTAGAATAAAATTTATGAACAAAATATAAAATAAAATTTGTACATTTGGTCACATGAATAAGGTTTTAACACCAAAAACAGGCTTTTTTTTTAGAATTATCTTCAAATCATCTACTGTGATAAAGTAATTTTTTACTTTAAAAAAAATTCCTGTTTTCTTTTTGAAATGTGTTAAGTTTGTAGCTGAATATTCCCAAGAATTAAAACTAACAAGTAGAAAAAACTATTAAATATTGTTTTAAAAAATTAGTACTAGATTCAAATTTAGAAATTATTTACAATTGATGGAACTTTATGACATTAAAATTATTCATAAATACCTTTTTAAATAATTAAATACAGTATTACTATACTTAGAAATTTAACTATTATTCTGCTGCACCAATAAACTTTTGCACACTTACTACTTTGGCTTTTATCAACAAACAACACAGTTTACACACAACAGCTTGATATTACCATGACAATTTATAAACAAGAGGAATCTTTTGTGGTCTGTTACATATTATATTGATTAAAAATTAACAGCACTATATAAATAAATGTAAATAACTTATGACAATACTAATTTAAAATAATATTATAGAACAATTTTTTGTTATTAAAAAATAATTAAATCAGTTCTTGAAATGAGAGAATATTAATTAGAATAAAATTTCTTACTAAAAATTAGATTGAGATAGATTATTTTTTTTTAATAATCAACATCATCTCTGTTGGTAGAAAATCCCCAATTTCATTCAACATAAGTACAAGCTCATTCAATAAAAATAAACAAACTATTATTTTGATTTATTAAATTTAATAATAAATTGCTTATTTATTTATTTTTGCTTATTTATTTTTGTACATTTTCCTGTTTACTTCATCTTTACAGGTTGACTGTGTTCACGTAAAATCTCGTTGGGTATCTTAAATAAAGTCTGATGGAGCAAAAGTCTGGATTGTATATGTAGCAGAGCCCCCTAATATAATTTCTCAGTGATTTCAAGTGTTGATTGCTCAGTATGCAGATGAGCAATGAACAATATAGAGAGAAGTAATTGAAGTAATAAGTACTATAAGAAGTAATTTTTTCTAGCTATTTTTTAAGTGGGCAGACATGTATTTATAAAGCGATCAAAAAGAGTATCAGAATTAAATTGTGTCTTCTCATTTGCACATTGTGTCTACTCATTTTACATTGTTGTTGTTTGTTTTCATAATGTTTGACTGTATTAAGGTACGACCCTTTTTGTATATGCAGTGTTTCAAGATTTACTTTCAATTCTGACATACATTTAAAATGTGCATTGATGACAATGTTATTTAATGTTGTTAACATTAATGTATTAATGTTGGCTAATGTTATTTTAATGTTATTCTTTTATTGGGGAGGGTTGATTAATTCACCACATAAGCTTTAAATCTTGTGCATGGGAATATGAAGATTATATAAGCTTGTGCAGGTCTTCTCTGCACCTTCAATACATTATGGAGAAAGCCTGTAGTGCCTTCTTTGGTATTTAACGAGTAGTCAATCCTGATTGGAGTCTTACTTTAAGACCATCAGTATCCTGTACAAGGGCTTGTGCGAGTCTATTATGCTATATAAGGTGCCTGTTTAGGCAAATAGGCTAAAATATAAATGCTATCAGGAAATATTGAGGGCTCCATGCCTTAAATTGTTAGCAGTAATGGGTGGTTAATGTACTATTTCACAGGAGGCAATCTTGGTGATTGCAGGCATAAAACTGATAGATTTGATTGTGTCTGAGAAGCAACAGCGTTATGTTGCTAAGAAGTCTGGTGAGTTGACTTCAGATAAAATTTGAGAAATTGAACAACATGACAGTGCCTTGTGGCAGCCTAGGTGGAATGAGACAAAGGGTTGACATTGCACATGATCTCTTTCCAAGTTTTTTTGGTTTGCGGGACGCCTCTTGGTACACGCAATAAACATATGATGCAATTTCTTTACAGCAATGCCACTTTCAGGGACATATTGCAGAAATTTGCCCTGGTTGATTCTGAATGTGTTCTCACTGTGAACTACTGGATGATGTTCACCGTGTCCTTTATGAATGCTCGAAGTATGAGTTGATGAGCACAGAGACCATCAGTCAACTTGATCTTCTTGAGTCAGCATTGGATCTCCATGTAAACTGGAAAAGCCAAGTCAAATGTGCAGTTGTGGAGAATCTCATAGTCTGTTTAGGAAAAGAAAGGATTTCTGAGGGAATATAGAGTCCTCCTTGGATTTTGCCCTAACTTTTACTTTTGTTATTGTTCTATTTTCAATTATGTTTTTTTTTGATTTTGTTTTGTTATAGTGTTGTTGCATTGTCAGTGTTTTTGTTTTGCATAGTGTGGTGAATTCACTTATACCTATTTGAGTAGGTAATTCAGTTGTTGTCACATTTTAATACATTCAGTGTTGTTTAAGATTTGGTTGATGTGTTTTGTTTGCATTCTCTGTAGATAGTAAAACAACGATAGGAATGTTACCTGTGGTATTTGCATTAGTAGCCACTAATGCAAATTAGTCTGCCTCAGCCAGGAAGCCTCCTGGCTGAGGCAGACTGAAATATGTCATACCCTGAGGTCCTGAAGACGACCTCCGGTAAAGCCCATAAGGGCTAGGAACAGAAAGAAAAAATAGAACCTTTTGAAATTAATGGTAGGGTAATCCAGAAGTGCCTTCTATCCCCACAATGTTCTAAAACATTTCTAAGTACTATAATGGAAAGGGCATGAGAGAGCCAATAAGATTTAAGGAAAGAAATCAGATTTAAGAAAGAAGTCAGACCTTAGATATGCTGCTGACATAGCACACCTGTTACAGGCAGATATAGTATGAGTAGAAGCAAAACATTGCCTAAGAAGTGAAATATATATATAAAATTAAAATTATGAAAATTGAAAGGAAGTATGAAATGAGTTTGAGGAAAAACTATTAAATAGTGGTTCTGCACAAATAACCCAATATGCTACTCATGGGCCTGAACAATTATGAGGTTCAGCAGTAACAATACTGGTGTTACCTCGTGTTTGTAAATATTTTAGTTTATTGAAAAATATGAATGCTCTCCTTTACAGTTTATGCAGGCAAGAGAATCCTTTCATGGTTCCCCTACATGAATGTCTACCACAAACGCATATTTGCAGTCTTTCACATCAGGCCATGATGTGACCGAAGCACTGGAGCATGTGAAGAGAAGGCTTCATTAGAACATTCAATGTTCTACTCTCTCTATTTATCTGTTCAGCCTCTGGAACTACCGTAAGATATTACTTCAGAGGATGATGTGTATGAATGTGAATGAAGTGTAGTCTTGTACAATCTCAGGT
>JAAAKQ030006790.1:4081-16908 GCA_010016005.3 Zanna intricata | reverse complement strand
TGTTTTTATTTACGTTTGTTTGAAAAAATATTAAAGTTACAAAACAATTCTGCGTTAGGAAGCCGACTCAAGGAACTGTGTGACAATCTTTCCGTGAACTCGACTCATTTTATACGTGTTTTCAGGTTACTTTTCCTATTTTACTTAAAAGTGAAGTTTTCAGAAATAGGTGTATTTTTAACTTTATCGTAGGTATAATCTTACTGTACGTAACTTTACCGTAGGTCGTAAGACTTTGACCCTTAGGTAAAGAAAAGAAAGGTTATTAATACTTTTTTAAAACAAAATTACGACTGTAGATTCTTACATTGTTATTTGATAAAAAAGCGGTATCGATCTCAAAAAAATTTAAATTTTTACAAATTAGGATTTAATTTATCGAGACTGTTTAAAGTATGCTTAATGGGCATTTTAGCATATTTTAATAACAGATTAAATATTAAAGTTCTGTTTTTATTATAATTTACACATAGGATCATCATGGGATCGTTCAATCTTTTAACACCGTGTTTTTAAGATATTCACTTTAAAGCGTGTTATATAATATTCTTTTTCTACCTATATTTCCCACTCCAAATCTCTCTGTATATCTTTACGGGATCATCGGAATAAGTTAATTGTTGTTGAGTTTATCTTATAAGGTTGAAATCGGAAAACGAGCACAAAAAGTTGAAATGTAAAAGCTAAGTGAACTTCCAAAAGGTTGGAGTCAGATCATTACCTGTTTATATCAAGCCAGTCCAGTCTACTCCATGATAATGATGTCGGTGTCATTCTTACTGACTTTCGGTTATTATGTAATTATAAGGGAAAGTATTTTAACGGGTAAAAATTTCAAGAACCAGGGTTTTTAATTTTTGCCTTTTTAAGGTCCCAGGAAGTTAAAAAAAATGAAAAAAGATCATAGTTTTCATTTCCCGGGGCGTAATAGTAATTCATAATCTAGGGCGTAATACTGTATATAGGTATGCACGTGCGTGTTGGCGTCTAATTTCTTAATATCTGTGAAACGGGTGAGCGTATGAGTAAAATCAAAATCGATGATAGACCGATTACGGTGACTAGTATCGATATTACAGTTTTATTAAAAACTACGAAGGAAGAGTATAGTTCCCCTTTTACCTACGGCCTTTTTTCGTTGCTAATTGCCTGCTTTTAATTTATTAATTATTTTATGAATTTAATAGGAAGTAAATGGACTTAAGCTGTCACGCCTTTGCGTACATCCGTTGAAACCAAAAGCCGGCTTTTTTGATGCTTTGTTAATTAATTGAATTATTAAAGACCTGATGCCGAAATCTTTATTTCGGCAAATTAATGAATGATTTACGTTCACCTTCTTACCTCATTTTTATAACATATGTAATAGCTTCATAAAAAAAAAGAAGCTATTGTTGAATAAACGATCGGTTTTAGCTTGTTTAGTCTTAACTATATTCATCTCCCTCGAGAGGTGAGTGAGTCACGCGGGGGGTGATCAGGTGAACGCAATGCGTACCGGGCCCAAGGTAGTTAGGATAGAGACGGGAAGGGTACCTTCCCTGAGGAAGGGCATTTCAACAATCCACAAGCAAAGGTCGGAATGCCCCAATGAGACAGGGGAGACCCCGATGGGGGGGGGGAGTCAATAAAGGACCCAAGCTAGGGTGGGGCAGAAGATAATCTGCTGCCATGGCCCTGAGGAACGGCTGACGACATGCCTAACGGTGGTTCCAGCTGCTCCTTGATGCTTAATGTAAAAAAAAAAAAAAACCCTTATTTATCTGGGCCGAAAAAGGTTGACGCATAAGAAATTTCCACAAGAACTAAAAGGAGTAATAAGTAACCGTTCGGTTTTATCCACAAATTGATGTGACGGATAAGGTTGGAATGGAACATACTGATGAGGTAATACGTAACATTTGGCTTACATACTGAGAACTTAGTTTTTGTTTGCAAACTTAACCTTTTCTTAAGTTATCATCCCTCCTCCGTAATCATTAGTAGGTTAAATATATTACAAACTCTATCAAATTGTCATTTAGCTACAGACAAATCACAAATCCAGTAATCCGGACTCTAATAGTCAAAAGTTGAACGACCCGGTCCAAACCGGTCGTTTATAGTCTTTCACAATAACTTTATGGAAAAATTAACAAACGGATTAATCCTCTATCAGTATTTACAACCATTATAACTGTTAAAAGTCAGTTTTGGTAGGCCGTTGCACGTTATTATACATTGTATTACGTATTTTTTGAAAATGACTATAACCTTCGTTAACTTGTTGACTAGTCGTTATATTGTTGATATTTTTTTTATAATTGATTATTACGTAAATAAGTTATTTCTGTCAAACGAACCGAATCTGAAACAAGTTATCCTAATCAGTTTTAAATATATTATATTATAGTAAATTAATAAAAATAAATATTAGTAATCGCGCATAATTACGAATAATAAAAAGGCCTATTTATTGCAACTGATAATTTAGTTATTTTAAAATAAAGTTTGCAGCCGTAAGTAAAGGGAATCCATTATTTTTCCTTCTATGAATGGAGATCGTTGTTAGATGGAGCCGTTGAACAAAGTACTCCATATACTCTAGAAACTACAATCGAATTAATAAAGAGGACGCGTTCTAAAATCTGTTATTCGATTAAAATTACAAAGAATATTTACGTTTTATGTTCTGCTCTGGTCGATTGAATGTCATTTTACGTTTTATACGACTTTCTTTCGAGTCAAGCTTTTTGTGAAGTTGTAGAATATTTTGCTCACTCTCTTTTAGTATCAGAACTGTAAAACTAGAACGTAAAATTTATATATTATTAAAAAAGGTTCCAAATCGTCTAAATAACCCTACCGGACGCGATAAGGTATTGTACATTTATTTTACGATTCGTAACGGTTTAATAGCCTCGTTTCATCGTTACATTTACGGTCTGTCTTAATATCTGTTTCGTCTTCCAAAACCAAAATCGTTAAATATAATCTAAATATTATTAATTTCTACTTATTTATTATATTATTAATATTTATTAATGTTTTAACTTACGTGATTACAACAGGACTTACCGACAATTGTAGCAAATATAAAGACTCCGATTAAGTAGCTAACAATTGTGAACACGTACCTAGAAATAAAAAATTTACGAATAAAATTAGGAAAATAAAAGTTGTAAAATTAAAATACTTAAATAAGATATTAATTACTAATTTAAATGAATTTCATGAAATTCGTTAAATCTTCAATGATTTCATTAAATCTTTATAAACTTTTACGGTTGAAATTTTTATGTAATGAAATTTTGTGAGATTAGTCAGGAAACTAGATAATTAAAAAAAAAGTATATAATGGAACGTAATGAAAAATGCATAGAAATGTACTGAAAAAAAAAGTAAATAAATTATTTAATTTTTTTTGACGAGAAAAAATTAAATAATTAAAAAGTGAGGCATTATATTCGTTATTTTCTCCTGAGGTTTCTTTCCAGTAAACTTTATCTAGAACTTCACTAGCTAATACATCAACAACCTATCCTAGACAAACTTAAAATTAAGGAAAACATTACCTTTGTGGTACTAAAAAGAATCCTGTTCTAATTAAAATTATAAAAAAAGGAATTCTTATAAAAAAAAAAGAAGTTTGTAATATTTCTGGAGCAAATATGGATCAGTATAAAAACCATTTAAATAAATAAAAGAATAGCGGTCAGTAAAAAATCTTGTAAAAGAAGGAATTAGACCGGTAGGCAATATATATTAAGAGATCTTAGGTCAGTTTGTTCGATCAAAAAAAATGTAGAGGTTAAAAATGTCAGAAGACGATAAAGGTTAGAATCGATAAAAATAATTAAGGGAGTCGAGTTAAGGGTTACGTTGAGCTTAAAAGGTTACAGAAAAAGAAGAATAATGGATAAAATAGAAAGAGTATGGTAAAATTATGAATGAAAAAAGAAAGAAATATTAATGTAAAATTTTCATGTAGAATTTTTAAGGAGACTCTATCAAGTAACTTATTTTGTTACATTGTACGTTCGAGTCTGTTAAATGGCAGTAAGACCCTGTCAGATTGCGTATACGATCGGCAGATCAATGAAATATTCACTTCTGCTATGATAATGATATGAATTTGATAATTGATGTTTCTTGAATGTAGTCGTTTTGAGTGTAGTATCGTTTTCGATTTTGAATTACATCTGTTGTCAGGTCGACGCTTTCACTGCTGTTAATGAACTCGTATACAAACAGAGCTTTACGGTAGCGAAATATCGATGATGCAAATTCAGGAAAAAAGTTTAGAAATTTTTCGTAGTAGAAGAATGCTGGGTCCATAAACAAGAATGGGTTGAGTTAAACAAATTTTAATACAGAATAAAAAAATAAATTTTTTTTGAGTGAACGGTGGAATCTATTTTAAGAAAATAAGGTTTAGGTAATGCGGTAGCATTAAAAGAATGTTTTGATAAAAAGAACGTAAAATACAAAAAGAAAACAAACGTTAGAGTATCCGAATTAAATAACCGAATTTGTCGGATACAATATTTTGGTATTAAAAAAAAAATTAAGAAAAAAAAAAAATCAAATTTAAAAAAAAAATTTCAGAGAAAATGTTTTTTTGAGACTTTTTTTGTGTCGAGGGCTTGATGTCGGTTATATTTGATATTTCCAGGAGATAAAAATTTGTCTTTTTTTTCGCGAAAACAAGGTAGATGAACAGAATTTTATGTGCGTATTTTTCCGCATTTTTTTTAACATGCAAAAGGTCATATGTAGGTTTAAAATTATAAACATCACACAATATCTATACTACAGTACCGTTATAAACTCTTCTTCTTTTTGTTTTTTAAACGCAGCAAAGTTTTCGAACAAATCCTTTATATAGTTTTTATTTTGAATTTATTTATTAAAAATTATTATAAATTAAAATTATTTCGATTCAATGAAACTTTAAACTACGGTATCACGGTAAAACTGAAGGCTGCTCGATAACTTTGCACTCAAAATTGGTAACGAAGTTTACAGTATACGAGAAGACAACTAAACATTCATTACATGTATATTAACAAAATATCCTCATTTACAAACATAATTAAGGCAATCGATTTTTTTCCCTGGTGCATTTCATAAGGTAAAATAAATATGTAAACTTATATTAAATAACTTGAATTCTAACACAATTATTATAAAAAAAAAAAAATTCAGTAAAAAAAAAATCTCTTTAATTTTATTAATTTAAAAACTATAGTACTGACGAACAGCCTTCATTATTACCTTATTGAAAGTATAACGAAATTTTAAAAGAAAAAAATTTCGTTATAATTTTAAATTTGCGGTTGTATGGCATATATGTACAAAAAATATATAAATAAAAATAAATATTGAACCGGTATCTATAAATTTTCAGTAAACTTCAAATAAATATTCTTATTGAATTTTTTTCTTACCCAGTATTATAATTTAGAAAATGAAAAAAAGAATTTGTCGTTAAAAACTTTGCTGGGTCTAAGTACTGACCCTTTATTCGTGTTGAACTGAAGAAGCCGTGATTTATGCCCGCGTCTGGGTAGAGATTGAAGGCCGTCCGTCGAGCTCTTACTATGCACCAAGAAAAGAAGAAAGCGAGGAAAAATTATTAATCTACATTTAACGATCGGCCAAAGTACATTAGACTGTATAAATAAATAATTTAATTAATTAAACCTAATTCTCTTTCCGATGCGTTTCAGCCGTACTGTAATGAATGTGCTGAAACTGCTACTGCTGTAATTAATTCAGGTAGCTATAGGTGTAAAAACATTTATTCAGAGGCACTCCGAATAGGTACTTTTAAATATTTAATCGCCTGTAGAAGTGTAAATAAAATACATAGTGTTACAAAATTCTGTATTATTTATTTTTTTAATATATTTATATATGCGTGTATATAGAACAATTTTCATGAATATTTGAGCAACGTTAATGTAAATGAAAATAAAAGGAAATTTATCAATAACAAAAAAAATAAAAATAGCTTTAAAAAATCACATACTATTTGATTTTTTTCTAAAAGTTATTAAATATTAAAATGGCTATTTGATAAAGCTGCAAACATTTCTTCAAAGCAATTGCTCAGTGTGGCCGCCATTCTGTTCAATGCATAGTTCAGCTCGGCGAATCCGTGCTATCCGGGCACGTCTAATAGAATCATTATTATTCCTAATACTAACTCCAGCATCTATTATACGATTTTTCAATTCTTCTTGGATGATGATACGAGCGGAATAGGTTAACGACTTCATTAATCCCGAAGGAAAAAGTCCGCTAGCGTGTAATCGGGAGATCGAAGCGGCCGTTTTACTGGTCCGTTTCAAAAAATCCATCGTCACATCACAACAATAGTGAGCAGTGCACCATTATTGAAAAACCACATCTGTACTCTATCTGCAGGTGGAATATCTTTTAAGATTTCCATCAGATTTGTTTGCACCAAATGCAAGTACCGCTCTCTATTGAGTCTGAAGGTAAGAAAAAAGGGCCTATGAGGTTATCACTAAGAAGACCATATTACACATTAAACGAAAAAGTGCGTTATAAAAATCAGGTGGTAATAACTCTTGTACACGTGTTGTATGGAACGTGTAAAGTTCTTGCTCCTGTAACGATCGCCACGCACTTGATTGCGGTCTTCTGATGCTTGAAGTGGGAGGTACTCGTTTCTTTAGCGTCGGCATGTTTCACAAAACGTTCACGACCAGCATCGAATCGTTGTGGTTTAAGCATACGTTTTTATTGAACTCCCCTCTCCAGAACCTCAAATGTTTACGATTCGGTACTCTTCCATCCGGATAATTTTCCTGGTATTCACGCACAGCAGCCAATCCGTTTTTATTATCATAAATTAATAACATATCAGTCAACTTTTCAAATGAAAAAAAAAATTGTAATATTGTATTATTGTGAATGACTGACCGAACATAAATAGCCCAAATACTGCTCAAATGGATAGTCAAATGCTAGACGCTAAACTTAATTGTTCATCAGTTGTTATTGCAAACTTATGAAAAAAAAAAATTTAATGTTTTAGAAGGATTTCTTTAAAAATTATTTTTATAATTTTTAGTACTTATTTGTAAATTGTTCTGTTTAAAATCATAACACTTTTCCGATCCAGTTTGTGTGTTTTGTTTCTAATTATAGATGAACTTTTCAAATTTGTATTTAATTTTAATACAAGTTAATTACATCAATTATTTTCTGAAAATTAAATTCTCTTTTGTATTAAACTTCGGTGATCGAAGAACCTTTTAAATAAGAAAGATAATATTTTTATAGTAACGCCCTTCGATCACCGTTATGAAATCTTTCACCGAAAATTTTTATTTTTTTCAAGAAGTCAGTATGACCATATTTTTATGTAGAAATCATTTCTTCCTAAGATTGAAAGCCAGTGAATTTTTTTTTCTCTTTTCGTAACTTAATACTTAATTGCAATAGTAAAAATAATTTATGCTAAAAATGAAAAAATGGCGCTTTTACGGTTCCATTAATTTTTTTTTTTAATTAGATGTGCGTTGTAACTGCATAAATAATAATACTCTTACCCATTACCAACGGTTATATTTTTAAATACGAATATATATTTTAAAAATCTTTAATTTAAAGGCGATCTTCGTGGTGGAATAGTAGCGTCTCTGCCATTCATCCACAGGTCTTAGATTAGAATCCCTATCAGATACGGCATTTTTCATACGCTGAAAAATTCAATTTTATATTCCAATGACATAAGCTGCGAAGTATATGTGGTGAATTAATCTTTAAAAAAAAATTAAACCTGGAAATAAAGATAACCTTAACTAGGTCGTATGAAATATTACCTCAAAATCGGATTAATTATTTTTTAAAACTTATAATATAATCTGTAATACTTCGAAAATTATTTATGGAATTTTTGAGAACCGACCTCTTAATAGTACACAAGAAATTTGTTCATTCTATCTGTTGCAAATTATAATAATTACACGGCGACAGCTAGGTAATATTATTGAGTTTGGACTGTTGTACAAGTAACTAAGAAAAAAAAATTCAACATAAACGACAATAAAGAATTGACAACTGACCCGCACATTTGGCAATGAGTTTAAAAACAGTTGTATTGGTTCACATCACCGAGTTCAATTTGTTCTTTTCGGACGGTTAAATTTCTTTGTTTAACACACTCATTTAAGTAGAAGCAAGTAAAAGTTTTTTTTTTTTTTTTTTTTTACATTAGGAAAGTTTAAAATACGATACGTGGAATAATAAAATTATAAGATAAAGAAAAAGTGCAATTGATTCCATCAATCAATAGTGGACTTTTATATTCAGAATATTGTTTAACGTAGGTATAATTATTATCTAATTGCAATACAACTAGTATAATCCAAACATAATGATTGCAAACAGTAAGATATTTTTTTCATTTAACAGCATTAATACGGTTAAATGAATAGGAATTGATATATCAAAGAAACATTCCGTGTTCATATCACGTACTTACGTAAGAAGACAAATATATACCAATATTTCTGGATAACAGGGCAAATCTGTTATAAATGTCGAAAATTTCTACCTTTGCTTTTTAGTTTTTTTAATAATTTGCAATAATACTTAGAGAAATTGATATATTATTCAAATACTGTGTGTGTGTGTGTGTGTGTGTGTGCATGCGCGCGCGCGCGCGCGCGTGTATGTATATATTAATAGGAGTAAATGATGTTTATAGTAATTATGAAAGTTTCGGTTTTTTTTTCTACAAACTTACATTTTTTTTCTTTAATATATTTTCAATAATGTAATAAAATTGAATAGATAATTTAGTCAAAATTTGGAAAATTTGGAAATTTGTCAAAATTTGTTCTTACTATTAGTGGAATTTAGAAAATTAATAAAAAATGTTTAATACTATAATTTTTGTTCCATTTATATTATTGTTTCTCTAAGAAAAAACGTGTTTAGCACAGTGGTGGAATATGCTCTATTGTTACGGGATAGTATGTCGTTGATCGAAGAGTATTGTTTTTTTGTCAAAAAAATTTCGTTGTTTAGTAAAAAAAAAATTAGCTTAATTCATTAATTACAATGGTAAAACTGTTCATTATTGAAAATAATTATCTTAATACAATACTAGAATAAGATTTTTTCTTTTATTGAAAATAATTATCTTAATACAATACTAGAATAACATTTTTTCTTTAATGCCTTCCATCGACGAAATATTGGACGAGGACTAGGTATTTAATCTAGATGAGATTCCCATCTAAATTAAATATAAAAATCAATTTTTATATTTACAAATTGCTTATTTTATGGAGTTTTACTGGTAATGACTCCATAATGTATAGCTTGAAAATCGTACGTTTGTGCAAAAAAGGAAGTAAAAATTATCCTTCTTTTTGTTGTTTTTTTTCTTCAGAAAACATAACCTTCGGTAATATTTTTACAAAATAAAAATATTTTTTTAAAAAACATAGCTTTTTTGTGTGTAATATTTGGTAAATAATGTGTGGTAACATATTTTCAAAGATGTTTTATAATGCAAGGCTTCTCTTAATGTAAATATGTATTTGTTCCTCAAAACACAAACTTTACTTATCCTTAATTCATTTTTAATAAAATCATTTTAATACCGAGAAAGGGCTATGATAAATTTTAATATAGTTTGGTAAACAATAAAACGCAACGCACAAGAACTGTTTACAAAAAAGTTTTATGTAAAATTTAAAATTAGATTTTGGTTTTTAAGCAGTAATCATTATTAGATACAGAAGAAATAAAATACAATACGTAAATAATTAAGTAATTAATAAATATTAATTAATAAAAAGAAAATATGTAACTATAAAACAAATATTTGTAACAACGTTTGTAGAATAAAAATTAGAAACGCTGTTGTCGTTTCAGGCAATCCATGACGAAAGCTTAAAATTAGCTTGAAACATTTAAACCACTGAACCCTCAACTCAGATTGGAAAAATTATGATTTCTGACAAAACTATTGTAATAAAATAATAATAATTTATTTATTTATTAGAAAATTTACAATTAAAATAAATTTACAGATGTCAGTATTATCTCCTTCTAGCTAAATCTAGCTAATTGAAGGAGTTACAAAATTTAAATTGCATACATCAACGTACGTATCAATAATAAAAATAAAAATAATTACATGAACAACAATTACAACAAAAATCACGAAAATGACAATACAAACAATGTTGATACTATAATATCAAAAAAAAAGAAAAAAAAAAACAAAACCTGAGAATCTAAACTTTTTATTTAAAACCGACTCTGATAAGACCCATTACACTTATGACTAGACGGAACAATACAAAAATAAAAAATAATAATAATGATAATAAAAATGAAGTGAAATAAAAATAATAAAATACATTGACGAAAAGAACAGTATAGAATATAAATATATAATATCGAAACTTGATAAAAAAATAAATTGAAAGTCTGAAGGATGGTAACATAGACACACAAGATCCAAAAACAAACCAAGATTTAGAAACCTACCCTCAAATTTTCATATCTGTGTTAAGTGAATATATACAAAACTTCATGATGCATGTCTTAAATGAAATTTTTAAATATATAGTAATTTAAATGTAAAGTAGATCATATATTAGCCATAGAAAAAACAGTCTAGCAAAATCTGTAATGATCTCAACAACACTATAACAAATTATGTTCAACCCACTTGTCAACTTACATTCAAAAAAATGATTTTCAATAACTGCCTAGCTTTACATGGGTTATGTATATTTCTTAATTCTTGTGGGAGTTCATTTAAAAAGTTAGGTACACGAAGTTAGGTAATAATAATAATAATAATAATACTTTTATATAGTAATTTTGTGCAAAATTGTGACTGTTTAAATGTATGCGGTTGTTTCATTAGCCTAATCGTAGTAAGTGAGGAAAATAAGCCATTATTATTTCAGATAAAAAGATTTCGTTTTTATCCTTTTTTGATCTCTGATTACTGTTAAGTCAAGATCATTTAATCGAATTTGAATTTTATTTTAGGACTCATGTGTTTTCACATGTGCGAAAAAACATGTGAACGCTTGTAGGTGTACGTTTATGAATAAAACATTATTATGGGGTATAAAAAGATATTTTATATGTAAATATAAACGTTTCTAGTTCGCTCGAAGGTGCTCGTGTTTTGTTTCGGGTGTAGATAATAGAAGCGCGCGTGTCGGTCATTTTGTACGTTTATTTTGTACTAAGTTGGGCTGCGGGAAACGGGCTTTCTCTGTATTGTGATTTATGCTGTTAAACGTATCCATTTAATTTAAATCTTAATGACTTTTTTATTTTTATGAGAATTTTCTTTTCTTTTGAGTAAAAGACTTGCTTGTGATCTCGTTTGTGTACGTATAAATTAGGTATCTGTTTAGTGGAAATCCTATAACGAACAAAACGTATGTAAACATCAATTCTTGCTTTTATTAAACAATCTAGATGATCTAATACATTGCTACGGATATTTATATTACATGACGGAGGGTAAAAGTTGTATCTTCGTTCGACGGACGGCATGCAATAAAAATTGGATATATAGACTTTAAAACAAAATAAATTTAGCTGCTCCTTGAACAGTTTAAAGCTTAATAGATAGAATATATCTGTTTTACTATAAAAACAAGAGAGCCGTAGATAGCTTTTTAAAAATTCGCTTAACATGAAAGTGATGGTCCATTATACTGGCGCGAATCGAAATTTGTTTCACTTTTCTTTTTTTTTTTGTGTTTATGTTGTTCCGTAATTAAATTACCCTATAGATTTTATAAAAAAACGTTTTGATAAACTTAAATATTTTTCATTCTCTTTTGATGAATAATTTTCATCACAAATATCCATTCTTTGCTTATAACAAACAATTTTTTACATATTTTTAAAAATGAAACGTTGTAGATTTTCACACTTATGTACAATTATTATGTAAATTCAAACAGATTTTTTTCACTATAACGTAAGTGAATGCCAAGTATCCTTTTACGAGTTGACACATTTACTACCAATTTTATTTTGGAATTATACTTAATCAATAATACTAATGACGGATATAGTTTCAGAACTGTTCCAGTGATTTTCATTTTTTCTTTATAACGAAAATTCTGTAGCTTTATCCCGGTAACAATTTCAGTTTCTTCTATTTAAACGTTTTTTTTTTTTTTTTTTTTTTACTATTCAACCTTATGAACACAAATTACAAACAGTCTTCATGGAATATGAAAGGTTGGAGAAATAGAAATATATTGTTCTGCAAAAAAGCATTGAAATAAGGGATATTTTAATTGATCATACGGAAGTAAGGAAAAAAACTTAAAAGCTATAAACCTAGTTTACAAACTAAACGTCCGTTCAGGACTAAAAAAAGATTTTTTTTTTTTATACTTGTAATTGTTTTACTAGAATATCAAGGATAGCATCGTGATTATAGGAGAGACGCTATTTCATACTGTCAGTCGGCTCTTAATCTAACATATACAGCGTTAAGTATTAGAAATCCGAAAAATGTCGGAACACACAAAGGTTATCCGAGAGATTTGAACCTTTATCTAAGGTCGCATTTACACCTATTTAACTTTTGTGCACTCAAGAAGCGTGCACATAAAGTACGAGGATGCAAGTAGATGCATGAATGCGCCTATGAATGACCGTGCAACTGTCACTTCATCTCGGTCAGGGAGACATGTGGAGTAGTCGTCCGTTTTTAGCCATTATGTTCTCGCTCATCTTTTTCGTGCGTTTGTTTCATCATTTAATTTTACTACGTTGAACTGTTTAAATTAAAATAATAATGAAAT
>JAAAKQ030006789.1:25466-38388 GCA_010016005.3 Zanna intricata | reverse complement strand
GGGAGCTCTGGGTTCGAAGATTGCCCATCTACTTTACATATAACTTACTCTTATCCTGTAATCCTCGGAACTATTATAAATAGTTATCGTTTTATGGAAACTGGTTGAATGCTATAAAAAAAATAATTTGTTTAATTTTTTTCTAATTTTTAGGTGTTTAAACTTTTGAATTTATTGAATGGAAATTGTAAGCAATTAGCTCATGTACAATTTTTTTGTCCTGGAGCTTAGGATCTTTTCATGACTAATTTAAATCAGATTGGAAGTATTTTTTGTGTGATATTTATTACAAGCTATTTTTTAAATAAATTATTGACCCAAAACTAATAGAAAGAACCTATCAGTAGATAGTTTGGGATCACATGCAAAGGCCTCATCTTGTGATTATAAAGTATTGTATGATTTTATGGCTAACTTATAATAAGGTAATAAATCATTTTTTAACCAACAATTTTACCAAAATAGCATACAAAAACGATCGGCAGATTATTTTTTTGTCATTTTTAAGTTCAAAATCCTAATAAATAATCTGGAACTTTTAATGTGATCACATCTATCAATACGGTATTTAAATACAAACTTTGTAAGTAATGCTTTAACTTCACTACTGTTAATTACCAATTCGATAAGAAAAAAAGTGTTAAAAATTACCTACATGATAAGGAAAGTCTCAAGTTTAGTATTCAGTTCATATTGGCGCCATTTAGTCATTGAATCAATACGTCGAAGAAGTTGTTGGGAAAAAAAATACTACGGAGTCAGTTGATGGACAAGGTTAAAAATATGTTTGTATAATTTTATATGACATACAAAAATTTTGATAATTTACTAATCTTTGCGAATAAAAGAACAATTAATGTAATTTTGTACTGATTGGATATTTTATACGTCATGTTGTCAATGCTGTCAGTCCCGACGCTAAGGCATATCAAGGTATCAGGCTAAGCAGTTTTGCTAGTATCGTCATTGACTCTCGTTTGCCTTTTACGTTATGGCTGTAGTCGGTTAATCTAGTGTTCCGTATTGTAGTTAATTTTTCAAATCGCTTGCCTTTATTTTCTTTTGAAGTGGCTAAATATCTTTCACCATTCCGTCATTAATTAAAAGCCAGCCGAAAGGGTGGCTTTCAACCAATAAGGTATGTTGTAATCTTTTTTTTATAACCTTTTTTATTCGTTAAGATGATCTTTTTGACTTTCCTGAAATTAATTAACTTTTCGTTATTATATTTTTACCTAATAATTTAATTCTTTTTGTATTCAAAGAAAAAAAAACTTGCGTTCTCTAGTTTTAGTTGTGTGTGAATTCTGAAGGTTGTGAAAAATATGACTAATTTTTCAATTGTATAGGCTAGTCTCAAGTGTTCTTGTAGAGTTTTTAAGTTGGTTTATTTTTGTAGTGATTATTCACATGAATTTTAAGCATCTATATTTTCGACGCCTTCTTGCCACAGTGCTCCTTTTTTCGGGGAATTGTTGGAAGGATCAAGTAATCTATACTTTAATGAGTTCTAGATTTTTGTTATCCGTATGGGTGTGATTTGATAATTTGCGCCCACCAATTTTTTAAACAGAAAATACTTCCCTTTTTTTTTAGTTTACAGGAAATAAAATTTCAGAAAAATATTACCCCTAAATTTTGATGTGACAATTTTTTTGAATTCCTAAACCAAAATATAAACAAATTTAGAAAATTTAAGTTGGCCTTTATGAATTAAGAATATGCACTTTTGTAATTGAAGTCCATTAAAGATATCTTTTTGTATATATATAATTTTTTTTTGTATTCTATGGTTCATGGTTATGAAAAAAGGTATTTATGCATTCTTGTGGATCTAATTATTCATTAAATTTCTTTTCGACTTAATCATAAATTACATCTACTTTTACCTTGTCAGCTATTTGAAAATCACAGAGCATTATTTTTAATTTTTTTTCATATTGATATTTTCTTGTGCAAGTTAAAAGATTGTGCTTCTTTCTTTGATTAGTGAATTGTAGTTTAACCAGTGATTTAAATATTACCTCTTATATAGAACAGTTTTTTTCTGTTTAGATAATTCAGTATATTTAAAATTTCCTTGAGCTATAATTATTTGACTAAACAATAAATGTTTTCATGTTGTATTATACTGTTAATGTCGTACTTTCAGTTACAAGTATTATAAAACAAATATATTTGTTAGGGCTTTTGTTGAATTTTCAAAGTAATATATATATATATATGCACACACACACATTGTTAGGGTAGTATATAAATTGATTTTGATGTATAAAATTTATTCATAAAATTTTGGCAATTAATTTCATTAAAAAAAACTAAACTGCTTAAATAATGTTTTTTGCTTAAATCCTTAGAATAAGAAGATTATGATTCTTCATCTAGATATTTATTGCAATTTCTGTTAAAATAATTGATTTAATATTTTACTGAGTTATAATAATATAACAAATTGTAATAGATGTTATTTTTTACATTTAAAAATATTTTGGTTATGTGTTCATGTTTAAGCAATTTTGATTTTATAAAAAAGTTTTGTATAAATTAAAAAATTCATGTATTTATTTATATTAACTACTTGAGCATCAAAAATCATTTGATTTTTTATTTTGTGATTTTGAAATAAACTAGAAGTAAATTTTCAATTTATGTGTTGAAAACTTTATCAATTTTACAACATTTAGTACAAGCAGTCACTTTCTTGTGAGTGAATTTTTGGTCTCTGCAATAATTTGGATCAAAATCAGGCATTTCCTAGACGTTAGTTTAATTTCGGTTTCAAGGTTGAAATAATTCCAATCTGACTAGTTTGGCCTTCTGTATTGGATGGATAAAAAAAAGAGAGGATCTTAAAGGTTAAATGTGATTGATGTTTCTGAAGAAGTAAAAATTGCCAGAGAACAGTAATATAAATATGACATAATTGATTTTAAACTCTTTTTCATCTGCCTTTTAGAAGAATACTATACTAAGATCCTGCCATGATGAAATACAAAATTACTATAAAGTTTAGTATCATGATTGTATATTTTATCTTTATTTCATTTATTTGTTTATTATGCATTTATTAAACTTGAATGTGACCTGTATGTGTTATACTATCTTACTTTTTGTTTTGCTTTGTCCAACTGTTATGGTTAAATAAATAATACTTTGAATAAGTTTTAATTCTTCCATTTCACAATTGAAAGATATTTGAATCTGCTCAGTTAATTCATAAGATTCCATTCGCTTACTTTTTCACATACCTTTGCCGTTTGTGTATTTAATTCTGTCATAGATGCTTTATTAGCCATTGTAACATCTCCCTTTTGCCTTTATAATTATAATACTTAGATTGTGATAAATCTTATTCTTTCATATTTATTGAATTGAGGTATTACAACCATCTAGTTAAATTTAATTCTCGTTCGATTTACAAACAAATGCAAATTTAGCTTATTATTATTATTATACACGTGATTTCTCCTGTAGAAAAAAAAATGTGTTTGCTTGAACAATGTGACAAAACATAATATTTTATACAAAACAAACACACGTTGATTTATTTTTATACAAAAATAATAATATTTTATAATTATTAAACAAAATAATTTCCATTTTAGGTATTTTATTAAATATCCTAAAATGTATGGTTAGTTCTAAAAAACAAATTATGTATTTATCAGTATTTTTCTATTATTAACTTTATTATTGAAACAAATAATGCGTTATAAATTGCATATAAAAAACTATAATGAATTAGGAAGTTAATAAAAGTACAAATACCAGAATACATTACTCTAGTTAAAATAATTTTAATTAACCAATTTCTAGTTTAGGCTAATAACAATGTTTAAATGAAATTGATATAATAGAAATAAAATTTTTATTCTATTGGAAAAAAAATGTAAAAAGTAAATTATGGTGAAGAATGAAATATGTTTTGAAGAAGAGTAAGTAATATTTTATGGAATTTGTTGGACTTTTTAAATATCAAAGGTACTAGAATATCAGGAAATAAATAACATTAAAAAAAAAAAGTGTGTAAAATTAAAAATGCTATTTTTATTACTAAAAATGAATTATATTTTTCTTCCACTAAATAGATAAACTGCATTGTTTCATTAATTTATTGCTTTGAGCTATTCATTCAGTATTTTCTGAGCATTGCTCTTTGTGAGGGTAATATTAACATTATACAGTTAGAAGAATATAGATTTCACTTGTACATCCAATAAATGTCACGTGCATTTTAGTGGGCTTGGCATGTTAATGTGTAATAACATACTTAACTGTGAATAATGTATTGGTAAATCACTTCACTACCAAAGGTTCCTTTTTAAGTTCTTCTACTACGGAGGATGACTGTATGATTTTTAATAATGGATTTTTGTTTTGTTTCATGTGACAAATTAATTTTACTCCGTCCATTGCTTGGTAAAATTTAAACCTTATAAAACATTAGCTTGTATAATATAAAAACTAAATAATTTGAACACAATAGGATAACATTTCCCTCCAGTCAGCAAAAGCCCATATTAACCGGAAATGACCATTTATTTTTACAAATTTACAAATAACAGAATATAATTAATTTAAAAATATTTTTAAAATGTTGCATTACAATTTTGTTAAACCATTCATTTTATGTATTCCAACTATCAAAACTAAGTACGTTTGAAACCATATCTTCTAGGGAGACAGACATATTAAAAAAAAAATCCATTTAAAATATTTCTGTTAATAATAATAGAAATAGTATTTATATTGTACGTAGTATAAAATTGTTGGGAATTTTTTTTTTGTTAGATTATAAATTTTTGTAAGATAAAGTTGATTTAATTTGCATTAAAGGCAAACCAATATTTTTTTTTTGGGATAGAGTTGTGAAAGTTTTATATAGAGTTGTTAAAGTAAGTATTAAATTCTGGGCTACTTGAAAAAGTCAGAACAAGTTTTCAGAATGTAAAAATTGGCTTTATTTATTTTTAGGAAATAATCCTGTCAATTTGGACAAAAGAACAAATTAATATTTAGCCATATTACTCTGTATAATACTTCAAGCTATAAAAGAAAGGACCTTATTATTGATATTTTATTAATATTTTTAATAAAATAAAATAATCTAAAATATCTTCAGATTAATTAAATTAAATATTTCTTGATTTTTAAATCAGGTATTGATTTTTTTTTTCTTTCACATATTATGTATTGTAGAAATGCCAAACCTTTGTCAGTGTATTCTGCTGGTAGTTTTGGCAGAAAGGAGTTGTGAACTCGCATTTCCTTCGTGTTTTGCTACTTCGCACTGTTTCATTTCTATTATTTCACAGGTCACTACACAGCACTGTTCTCTTTTCTTCTCTTCCACACACAATCGCTGAACCAGAATGGCATCCTTTTTTAGGGCTACAAAAAGACTGAGTTCCTTTAAGTTTATTTCACCGATTTCTCCAGTAACAAATCATGTTTGGTTTACTGAATTAAATACTTTAGACCCGTTGTACATACACTATTTTTTTCGACGCATTCCAAAACATCTGTCATAAACCCTACAGTGAAACTTTTCATGAATTCATTTTACCGGTAATGCAGGCAAAATACAAGAGAAACTCGCTTTCAGTAAAGTTCCTATTTTTAGTAAAAAGAAAGCTGCTGCTGTGTGAAGGTCAACGTCTCAACCCACTCGTGCATCAGTCAAATACCCTTAGCATTGTTTCATAAACACCTAAATGGTTAAAATTTGTCCTTGGCCAACAACTAATTGTAAGTACAGTATCAAAGAAATTCCTGAAGAACTGTTTTTCCAGGAATTATAACCTATCAAATTGACGGATCTAAAATTCACAATTTTTTTTCTAAAATTTGCTTGTAAAACTTGGAGGGTCTTACAATTGAGGGGCTCTTATTTTCAAATAAATATGGTAACTGTTGATGGAATTATGAGAAATTACTGAATTTCAGATCTTTATTGTAAACCATTTTCTTTTTTGAACCCTTTAAAATTGGTGGAATATTGCAAATTTTGACTTGACGAGAGGTTTGGTCTTCATAAGTTGTTATTTATATAGGTAGAATGATAAACTTGGACTTATTTTAAAGCTTATTTGATGCTCTTTCATATGACATATAACAAGCCTACGTTCCATAAAATTTTTTTTAAAAGTTTTATTGCCTTCAACTTTTGATCTTGAATTAAGGAAAAACCAGGTCAATATTTTCATGAAAAATATATATTCATCAGTATATTATAAAATAGCTGTGCAGATTTGAAACTGGGACTGCATTGGGATTAGGAGAAAAAAATTAAATGTATATCAATGTTTTAACAAAAACATGTAGTTTTGACATGGGAAGTAGTTAAATTTTTGTTGGCTGAACTTGCAAAATCAAATAAAATATCTTGCAAAAAAACTAAAAATAATGAGGTAACACAATGTTCATTTGTTTTGTCTAGTAATAAGAAATAGTTTATCTCAACTCAATCAAATGGCCAATGATATTTTAATGCGATGATGACTGTGTAATTAATACTAATTGAAAGACAAACTGTATTGAAGCTTACTACAATTTAATTGTCATGAAGTTTAGTCGTGGTCTGTGTTCATTGTTTTAGTGTAAATAATATTAAATATAACGTAAAATATTTTATTTACTTAATTTATTTTTGGAATTACATGAAAGAAACCATGAATACTGCATAAATGTGCTTGCCCTGAAGTTAAAATATTCAGTGTTCATATATTGATTGCTAAGTGTGGGTATAGTTACTTGATTTATTTTTGAAATTGGGGTATCTTTTGAAGTATGGTGACTTTTTATAATAATAAATGTTGTAGTAATCCATTTCAAGAAGTTGATCATAATAATGTTACTAAGAATTTAAGAAAAATATTGCCATGGATGACAGAAAAATCCAAGTTTACCATGTGATAGGAATATTTGTGAAAATGTTAGACAAAAACTTACCTCAATTTGTGAATAAAGGTTCAGAAGAAAAAGAAGATGATTGTGAAGAAGCCCTTTATGATGAAACAAATTGTGCATTAGACAGGTTCAGTGAGAGTAGTGTGTATTGGGGAATCACCTGTAAAATCTAAAAGATTGCCAGAGAAAACATAACCTGTCAAATAGATTGCAAAAATTTAGTCAACAATGAGGGAAAAATATTCAGTGTAACTAGTAAAAACTCTGAGACTTCATCTCAAGTTGAACCTGACTGCGAAATCTTGGTACAGTTGAAAGAAAAACTTAATTTTATGACTGTTCTTACTCTTCTTCCATGAAGTTGGAGTATCAAAAAAGCACAGAATGAATTCCCAAGAACTACCAACTACATGATACAACAGGTAAGATAAGTAGTTAAAGAACGAGGAATTCTGTCATCACCGAATCCTAAACCTGGAAAGTGTCTGGATCAAAACATAGTTGGATATATTCAAGCGTTTTATAAATCAAATGATAAAAATCATGTAATTTCAAGAAAAAAAGACTGTGTTATAATTAAATCACCTTGTGGATAACATTCAAGTTAAAAAAAGATTAATACTGGCTAATCTGAATGAGATACATCAACAGTTTAAAGAAATTCATACAGGTATTAAAGTTGGATTCTCTACTTTTGTTGCCTTACATTCCAAAAACTGTGTTTAGCAGGTGAGTGTGTGTGTGTGCGCTTGTGTTCTGAAATCAAGGTCAAAAGCTTTTGACATTTTTTGTTGTCAAAAGGCAAGGTTTTGTTTTATCTTGAAATCAAAATTTATGTAAACATAGGCTTGTTATTTTATGCATGAGCACCAGATGATCTTTAAAGTGAGACAAGTTTATCATTCTAATTTAATAAATTACAAAGTTACATTGACCTAACACTTCTGCAGCAAGCCAAAATTTTCCAGCAAATTTGAAGGGCTTTAAAAACAAAACAGTTTATGATAAAGATCTGAAATTCAGTATTTTCTTATACCTTTATCAACAGTTAATTTATACCAAATTTCATGAAAATCCCAGTTGGGATTACATTAACACTAACATTTTCATAAATATCACTGCAGTTGTTTAACATCCCCATCACCATTCATGTTAGTACATTTCAGGTGGAACTCATCACGTCCATCACAATATTAAGTTTATTCAAGTTCATACCACTCTCAGGGCATGTGAATGTTATCAACCTTATCATTTCAAAATGTTTTATATAGAGCTATAAACAGGATTATTACAAAATAACAACAATTGAAATTAAGATCTAGATTTAAAAGAATTGAAAATGTAGAACATTAAATATTTCAAGATTCATTTTTAAAGCTCATTTAACACATAAAAATCAATTAAGCTTATAATACAGTACTCTAATGATAGCAGTTGAGCTAAGATTAAAATTAAGATTACATCAAAAGAATTAATTTGACGTTAAAACCTAATTATAGATTTTAAATTAAAAAATATTTAATTTTTTATTATTTATTGTAACAATAAAAAATTATAAATAAAATCCAGTTAGGTTTTAAAAATTATGTTCTAAAAAATTTGTAACAAAATAGGTTCACTGTGATTTTTGAAATGGTTTTCTTTCAGTTCGTAAATATTCAAAAATTCTTTGCAAGAAAGTTTGTTAAAGCAAGTAAATTGATAAATTTAATATTAAATAATAATTATAGATAATTTAAATATTATCATCAGGAAAATCATTACTGCAATAATCTGATTACTCTAAAATTCAACAGTGTTTAATGTCACCAACATATTGGCATAATAACCTATAGCTGAGATTGCAGTAGTATGTCTTCAATAAATAAAATTAAATATTTAAGAAGAATGTTTTAGACACCAATATGAAAATCTTTTAAAAATCTAATATTATGGTAAAAAATTCACTTGAAGAAAGTTGTTTTATTACTGAAAACAAGAAAATTTCAAGAGTAATAAACAAACTAGCTCATTATATTTGAGAATAATAATATTTTTATGAATAGGAAAGTAATATATCTTTATGTCTGGGCAGTTAATGTGTTAATGATATATCCAAATGAAATGAAATGATTCCGTAAAAGATTGATGTTATTTTTTTCCCCAAGGGAAAAGAGTACTTCATTTTGTTGGCTGTAGAGACAGCATCTTGGTAGGTCAAAATCAAAAGTTTATTTAGTTTCCTACCCGTTCAAATTCAAAGTATGCTGCAATTTTTTGTGTTGAAAGTTAACAAAGACGCCATTTTTAAGAAAAATTCCATTTTTCCATAATTACCATTCTTTGGTTTTCCCCACAACTAACAGTTGTACAAAAATTGGGTTCTATGAGACAAAATTTCTTATTAAAGTAGTAATGCTCATTTTGTTCTGCAGTGATATTTATATCCCACAATCTCTCATTATTATTATTAAAATCAAAACGCATTCATCAAAGATTCTTATTATATACATATAAAATTATAGTCATTCTTAGTAGTGTTTTTTCTAGGCTTATCATGTTCTAAATAAAAGCACTATTCAATTTTTATCAAGAATTGTTTATTGGTATACATTTTCCAAAACTTATGAATCAAGTCATTCTATAATTATTTTATGTAATGATATATTTTACATACAAATAAAAATCCAGCTACCAACTCAATATAGTTTCCCAATGCCATTTTTTGCAAAAATAATATTACTTGAAAAATAACATTTGATTTGCCATTATTAACTTAAGCAGCCCCTCAACTAGCTTAACACTTTTAGATTTAATTAACTATCTCCTATAACTTATGTATAATATATATATATATATATATATACTTTTTCAGTTGTTATACACATTGTAACAAAAATCAGGTTAATATATGATTTTCAAGTAAACTTAATTTACTACAGAATAATTTTTAAGATTTCTTTTTTACATTTTTAGGTAAATTTTGTTTATCAAGAAATGGAATGTTTTTTTTTTTTTTTGTGTAGAACATGAGATTTAAGGCAGTATTCAAAAGGCTCTTTTTTGATACTGATTTATTGTAGAAAATGTTAAAGTGAAGAAATGCAGGAAATTTCATGAGTTTCAGTTTTCTCTTAACTTTTTGTGTGAAATTAATAGTATTCAGTTAAAAGAAAAAACTGGAAAGTGGTATATTTTTAACAAAAAAGCTTGAAAATTTATTATTTTAAAACACTTGCATAACATTAGCTATTATAATAATTTTTTTGTAGGACTTTTAAGAAGGTATGAGAGATTCCTGGCAAAGTTTCTCTCAAAGATACATTTTTTTTTATTAAATATATTTTTCTTATATATACAATTTTCAAGAGATTTTTTTTTTATCAGACATAGATTTAGGAATTTGATGAACAATGATGTTTGATATGTTTTTAGAAAGGATAACTTTATTCACTATCTTCATTAAAATATCTTGTATGTAAGTATCTTTTCTCAAGAGTAAGCCTTTTTCAAGACTTTTCTGCTGGGCAGTTATCTAACATCTGCTACCAGACATGTCAACCTTCTTGTATTCAGATTTAATTAGTTATTCCTATAGATGGACTAAAATTTAAAACTGTCTGTTGAAAACTTGCTATTAATGACAGGATTGCTTTTGAACTTCGCAAATATCAAACTTTTATTTTTTAATTATGACTGCATAGGACCACTTTAGTCAGTCCATTATCCAAGTCTCTTCGAAGGGCCTTTTTGTCCACCGAGTACTTTTACAGGCTTTTTAATATCAGTGCCCTTTCTTATGTTGAAAATGTTTCTCGTTGTGAATGTAAAGCGAGTGTTTTTGTCCTCGAATTTTTCATTTAGTTTTATCTTGTCTGTGGTGTCTTCTGGTGTAAGGCCAGTTTCCTTCAGATCATCTCATTTCTCTGATCCTGATCTGTTTTGGTATTTGCATCTGTTTGATCTGTTTCAAGTTGAGATTGCACTGTATCAGTTGTTTTAGAAGTCTTAAATTTTGCATCCTCAGATGTGTCCAAAGAATCTTAATTTCCTCTTATGCATGGTATCAATGATGGGTTCTGACTATTTGTACACAACTTTATTGAGCACATCCACCACTGCTTGTCTTTCTGGTACTTTTTTTTATGCATGTTCTTCCAATTCTTCTTCGATTTTCTGGAGTCTGTCAGTCTTTAAGTGTTCATTCAGGTGAATGTTTCGTTGTATTTATGGATGGTCATTTGTAAGTGTGTGGTTAATTTTGTGCTCTAGCTATTTTTTTTTTTTTTTGACAGGTTTTTTCTTTTAGGTCAGTGTTTCGCAGCCTGCGGGGCGTGGCCCCCTAGCGGGGCCTGATAACACTAAATGCGGAGCGCGAGCATATCAGAAAGAAAATATTATTAAACAAATTTATTAATTTACTGAAAGGAAAGCAAAACAAAATAAATTTTTATAAATACATTTATAAATAGGATTGTATTAGTACTGCACAATGTACAAGAAGGGATATCTAAAGTAAAGACCGCTGAGAAATTTTTCTCCTTAAGGTTGGCGAACCTGTGTCGTTCATGGCCACCCCAGTAATGTACACACTGCATTGTTGTTAAGTTGTCACGTTGTAGTATCTTTGATCACCTACGAGTTATTACGTTATAACATAATAGGAAAATCGATGTTGTCGCCGACTGTGAAATACGTGGAGTCATAAGTTTTTTAAACCAAAACAACTTTAAGCCTGCTGAAATTCATAGGCAGTTGGTTGCTGAGTACGGTAATACTGTAATGAATAAAGAAATGTCAGAAAATGGTGTGAAAGGTTTAGAAATAACAGAATTGGTGTGTATGATGAAGAGCGTTCGGGTAGGTTCTCGATAATCACCGAGGACTGACGCTTATCGATGATGAAATCAGAAAAGATCGTCTCTCAACGATTTCCGACCTGGTCCTTCTTTTTCCTGATGTTTCAAGAGCTGTTATTGGTCACATTGTTCATGACCGTTTAGGGTTTAGAAAGGTTTATTCACGTGCTGTACGTTTAACGGAACCTCACAAAAAAATCCGAATGGGATTTGGTTTGGAATTGTTGATGCGCTACACAGAAAAAGATGAGAGTTCCTTAATCCAATTGTTATCGGCGATGAAACATGAATTTCGTATTAAGCGCCAGACAGAAAACGGCAGTCAAGTGAATAGCATAATTTTCAATCGCCAACTAGATCAACAGAGGTCAAGTCACAGCCATTTGGATCCAAACTGATGGGTACAGTCTTTTGAGATCGGTTTTACATACTGCTGATTGATATCTTCGATACGTGATAAATGATAAATGCAGAAGCCTACTGCGAAACTCTACGTAAGTTTCGGCGCGCCATTCAAAGTCGGCTTCGTGAGCGGCTGACCGACGGCGTAGTCTGCTGCACGATAATGCAGGTTCACATGACACGTGTTTTACTGAGAAAATTTGGATGGGCCATGGGGAAACTCACCATGAAGTGTTTCCAAATGTCAATTAAGTTTATACATTTCATACTGTCTGCTGTCAACATTTTTGAGCAAATGACACATAGGCAACTTTCTTTTTCATTTATTAAAGTAAACAGAAAATTTAAGTATTCTGAGAATATTTCCTTGATTTTATTCTCAGAACCGTGCTCTTCTGTGGACTTTTTGATATATCACTGTCATCTAATACTCGCGTACACCCACTTAACAATTTATCCAAGATTCTGTATAAATCTATTGCCATGAATATTTAATAACATGAATTGCAATTAATTAACATACAATGTATAACATACACATTCATGATAGATTTGATAATGATAGAAGGACTCAGTCAAGACTGGCTGTAATTGAATGAGGTGCAGCATTTACACATTACATGTTCGAGACAAATTGGAACTTCTCGCGAAGTTGTAAGATTGTCCAGTTTGGTGGACGTAAGGCAGAGCAATAGAGGCATCAATTCTGGTTTTGTCAATGCAGCTGATTGATATTGCTAAATACCAATAAATTACTTATTCTTGTTTATTTT
>JAAAKQ030006789.1:0-24000 GCA_010016005.3 Zanna intricata | reverse complement strand
GTTGTTGAAACATCTGTTTCAAGTAAAGTACAATACATTTGCTATGAATCTGTAATTTGTAAGGAAGAAATTGTGTTCTTTGAGAATGCAATATCTACTTTTTCAGTAGATTGTAAATTCTTTTTTTCAATTCTGTACCTCTACTTTGCACTGCATTAAATACTATTACCACAGTGGCATATGTCTGGTTATTATATTGAAACAGATCAAGTCAAAATATAATAGCAAAGTTAGTAAGATATACTTGGTTCTTATTTTATGCTCAAGAATGATTTAACTATATTTTGAAACTATACCCCATTTAAACTCCTCCAAAGTCCAAGTTCTTAATTAGCTTATTATCTGTGGTCCAACAAACATTTTTTGTTTGATTTTTGATCTCGCTAATCCTGGAAAACACTCTTTAAGGTTAAAGACATTGGCCATTATGATCGATTGCTTTGACAAAATTTTCATCAAACCAAGTTTTATGTGTAATATTCTTATATGTGTAATGTTCTTCTGATTCTCAAGAGCTTGACAAATGACATTCCTTCCTTTTGGCCAGTTTTTTTTTTTAATTTAATGGTTCTTGCATCTACGTTCCACTCGCATAAGAAAAACAAAACCAAGCTGCAGTTCTAATAAAATGGCTATCACTTTTAGGTCTATTCATATGTGCCAAGAATACTTTTCATACTGAATTATCAGTAAATCTTATATAATAATATAAAGTAAAACGTAAAATAAAATAAGCAAAACTAATATAATCATATGTCTCCTTCATTTGTGTTGTTTAAACAATAATTGTGATGTTGTTTTAGTAAATCAAGTAAAGAATTACTTCATTGCAATACACCACATCTTTTAAGAACAGTTGCTGAAATTCTTCCTCCTAATGTAGAAAATACATATCTATTTATTTAAACGTATGAAAACATATTTATTACAACTTTTGATGATGTTTCAACCTTTTAACCCGGATGTCAGTGACTCTTGCGTGCATTTTAAACAAAACAAGATCATGAACCAGATCTTATGGCCTTATCAGCGTGAGCAACCATCTGATCCATGCTCCTGTTGTAGCAGCCTCCCACCTGGACTACCATCTTACCATCTATCCTTTAGCCCCTTCCTCTGCCAGTTTTTTATCCAAACCCTCCTTTCTCTCAATTTGCTGATAAGTTAGAAGGTCCACTGGAAGGATTGCCGGCAGCACCAAAACCGCTTCAGTCAGTTCAGGGTTTGTTGTGGATATCGTACGGTACCCACGACAAACCCTTAACGTTAAGTGATGTTGTACCCTCAATGCACCGCATGTGCTCCACCAACATGCACCATACGCTCATGTGGTACATGAGCACCACATGCATCGTACGATCTTTTCTCATAGCTGGGGCCATATGTGTTAGGCAAAATCCTTGAGAGGGCTTTAACCACTCAGCTTTCAATACCATCTGCTGGATATGCCCTTGGAAGGATCTTCTCCTATCCAGCCATACGCCCAGGTATTTAACAGCCCCAGATGGGAGAATTTCCGTACCTTCCAACTCAAAGGAAATGCGTTAACTACCGACCTCCACCTTAACTACCAACACAGTCTTATCCACTGCCATATCAAGGCCATTCTCCTCCATTCAGTCCCTGATCAGCACCAAAGCTCTGTTTCCTGCGTCCGTAACCTCATCCTCCAATTTTCTTCTCACAACTAGCATTAAGTCCTCAGTAAAGGCCACAGGGTTGACCCCCACTGGAAACTGGGTTCCCAGGACCCCATGATAGACAATGTTCCATAACAGGGGCCGATCCCTGGGGCACCCCTCTTGTGCCTCTTACTTCAAATTCTACCTGTGCACCATTGCCAACCAACGATCTGTCAGAGAAGTAATCGTGGACCAGTCGTTTCAGGACGGGCTGATTCCTCTTTTCAACTCTTCACTGTTATTTCGCCAACTCAAAGAATTAATTGTATTCTTAAGGTTGACAAACAGCATCACCGGAATTAACCTCTTATGGCCGCTAGTGCCACGCTGCCTTGTCGACCATGCCCATAACCTTCCCTAAAGCATTTTCCATAAAAAAAAACCAGCTCTAAACCCCATTAACATTGAGTCCACCTCCTTCATGTATTTCCACCTGCAGTCTACCGGCCAAAATCCTCTCAAAAATTTTTGGTAAACTGTTTAATAGGCATATCGGTCTGTATGCTGACGGATTCTCCTACAGTTTTCTTTAACAACACCATCCTCCCAGTCTTCCACTCTCTAGAAATGACTCCGCATAGAATGATGGTACTGAAAACCTGTAAGATTCCCATGGATACCACGTTAGACACTATCTTAATAATTTCCAGTGGTACACCATCCGGACCCGGACTTTTGTCCCCCACAGTCTTTCTGGTTCCCTTTCTGAGAAACGAGGGATATCTACCACCTCAGTCTTCTCATCTATAGGTACGCCCACCTGAAACAGATCTGAATATCTGAAGTAACACCTTACGGTGATTCCAGAAGCTAAACAGAAAAAAAAAACTTTTCATTAAGTGTTTACATTTTTTATACTTCCTTCCCATCAACGTAGTAAATATTCTAAGTATGTAGGTATAGGTTGTCTAATAAATGAGATACAATAAATCTGGTAGATGTATTTTAACAGTCTTCTTATATTAATTTTTTCTTTCCTGGCATCATAGCTGTCACTATGCTGCAAGAAGTAAAATACGGTAATCACCCAAAAAATAGGTGTCTGTATTTCTCTATGTTTCATGACCCAGGGCCTAAAAAAAATTTAAAAATAAAATCCGGATAATATTTGTATTATATACACATGTATGAATATGTGATGGTGAGCTTTAATCTTAATAACTTTTGACTATATAAAATCAACTTTGATGAAATTTTTTTTAAAGAATCGTGTGTATGGGACAATTTGTTGGTAAACATTTTGGGGTCAATATCTCCAGGCGGTGGGTTAGATAGTTTTTTGAGGTTAATTTTCTCAAAATTTTGCAAACAATGCCACTTTATGCCACCTCAGAACATGCATGCATACCTTACTGTTAAAAAAAATTTACTCAAAATTTCTTCTTTCCTAAAAATAGAGAAAACTATCTTTTATTTATTGCCTATTTTTTTATGTGTTCCTAAAATGACCAAAAAATAAAAATTCTTTAGGGACAATTCTGGGGTGTGGGAGGCAATCAAATTTTTAAAATATTGATTTTTTTTTTAAATTAAAAAATAAATAGATTTTTAAACTTAATATTTTTGGTTTAATTAATAATTTATTATTTTGACTTTTAATAATAAATTACATTAAAATTTCATCAATTCTCCCCTTCACCAAAAAGTAAATGTTTGGTTTTTTATATTGGTTATACATTTTTCAGTGGAATTTTTTTTTAGTTTCTTCCATTTGATGTAGTAAATGTAGAAAAATCAAAAAGTTTTTTTGGAAAGTGATTTTGACAGTTCAGGAGTAGAAAAGAATTTTTAAATACAGATATTTTTTTTTTTGTTAAAGTTTTGGTTTATTTAAACATATAATGATAATTTTACAATTAAACTTCACTAGAACTTATCCCCACCCTAAAAAAGAAATCTTTGGTAGCTTTTTCATCTACCATTATTTTTCCAATAAATAAGAATAAATAACCATTGCTAGGAAAATATTCTAACTTTGCTGTCAGCTTCTTTTTTTTTTTTAATTGGTCTTGAAATCATACTTATATTTTTTTTTTCTATCAGAGGTTCACTATTCGTTATCCACAATAAATATAATAATGTTTTACCTACTCTAATTTTTTTGTTATTAGTTGTTACGTAATATAAGAGTATTTGAAGTACACGTGATCGGATTATTGTCTTTTTCAGTATTGTCAGTTGAAAATTTGTTAACATTAACACTACTTCTATCTATATTTTTTAAAAACAGGTATAATTAATCACTAAATAATCTAGATAAATTGATGGATTAACTCTCTTTCTTATTCAAATTACAAGTTCTGTGTAGATTTGTGTCTCTCATACGTAATATTTTATTAAATTCTGTAAACATTTTTCTCTTTGTTATGCTTATCTTTTGTTTTTTTTTTTTTTTATTCTGATAAACAATTTTTTCTTTGTTCAATAAAAACTATATTTTTCCATATATTTTGATTTGGTTATTTTTTATTTTTGCCTTTTATTATTTTCTAATTTCTGTTTTTGTTTTTACCATTACTGTTGGTAGTAAATTACCATTAGATTAAGGGTTAGGGATAAAAAAAAATGGATTGCCTAGTATATAAAAATTTAGATTAAATGTCATATTATTTGCTTTTAAAAAAGATTCATATGTTTTTCTGAAAGGTATTTTGAGTAAATTTAAAAAAAAAAAACCTTATTTAGAACTCTGTTTCCAAGGATCTACAACTGATTATATTTTTAAAAATTCATATTGGATTTTTTCAAATTTTGAAGCATTAATCAAGTAGGTCAGCCAATTCACAGATCTCTAAATTTTGTACTATTCCAACTTCTTTGGTTTTAATGGAAATGATATTTTCGTAGATGTAACTTGTAGAGATAATGAGAAACATAGTCTTGATTGCATTAGAATTCAATATTATAAATAAATCAAAATTATGATGACCAGGTTTTCCAGTTTTTGGTTAATCAGCTTTACCTACAGACTGATTACTGTTGGTAGATTGTCACAATGTTTAAAATGTGATGACAATTAATGCTACTAAATTTTTACAATCTGATTATAGGTTTTTCAAGTTATACCAACCAATACTCTAAAAGCAACTCTTTTTTAAAGAAACATTAATTCAGAACATATATCTAAATATTATATTAATAGTTATCTTATATTTACTTCTTGAAAAGCTGATTATTCATATTTGAGATATTGATCCTCAAACTCAATGTTGCATTGAATTTAATTTAATAGTAGCAATGATGATATGTTTATTTACTGATTATATAGGTTTGTGCATCAAAAATGTAATTTTTTTGTTGTGAATTTGATGCTGCAACACTGAAGCATAAAAATTGTTAGACAATTTTCTGTACTGATAATATTATTTTGTACTGTTGTAATTTCATGAATCTTTAATACAGATTAACAAAATTAACAATTTATTTAGTTAGATATACCAATTTCAAACTTGTGGAGTATAAAGATAATATTTCATGAAAATTACATTTATTTTGCTACTTGTGGTACTTTTTTTTTACTTGTTGCGCTCTCTTATAATTAAAATAATTAGTTGTAATCTACTTAATTTGGAAACAAAGTTAATCATGTTTTATTTTAATTGGTTTTGTTGTATATGAATTCTAAAATTCTTTTTTTTAAATGCATTTTAATAACTACTCAGCAGTCATATTAAGGCCAATCAGATGTTTACTTAATTACTTGATTTTAGTATTCAAAACTCAAAATTTTACATTGTGAATGCTTTTTTATGTTTACTTTATTTCATTCACTTAATCAAATTTTTATTGTTTCCTTTGTTAATATTTTATCAGTTTCAGCCGATGTTATAAAAAGATTGCATTTCATTATAGTCGACTGTTAATTATAGTTAGAAATTAAGTACATGTTTGTCACAGCATCATTTGCAGACACATTAATTTTGCTGTTAATAAAAAATAGCATGAAAAAAGTGTTACTTTTGGTCTAGAGCAACGTTTATCAACCTGGAGGTCACAGTGATATGAAAAGGGAGGTCATGAAATTAGCTTACAACTTAACACATAAGTGATTGTGAAATCATTTTATGAGGAAAAAGTAATTTATTATAAAAATTTTACTTAAATTTAAAGGTACATATGTAAAGAAAATCCATCGTGGAGAGTTTGAAACACACAAAAGCAAATTATTTTCAAGTGATAAAAGAGAGTTCCTATATTTAGTTGTTTTTAGTGCAAACATAGAGAAAATCCCTTTTACAAAGGTAGACATAGCAAAAGGGATTAATATTTTCATATTACCATATTTAAATTACCATATTCACTTAGACAAGCAAGCCGAAACTTATCTAAATCTTCATATGAGAATTATGAATTCATATGAAGTATGAATTCATAAGAAGATTCATATGAAGATGAATATGAAGATATAAAAAATTCATATGAAGATGAATTCATATGAATTCATCTTCATATGAGAATTATGGTGTAATGTTTTATCGGCAGAGATTTTGATGAACTGGTTGTGAATAACAACTGGTAACTTAGCATCTGCAACAACAATTTCACTAAATGGATTCAGTATCAATCTCTTGAAGAAATAAGATTGTCTTCCAGGAAATACTCCACAAACTGAATTTTTTGCTCATGCAAATGCATGCATCATCATGCTGACATTTTTTCTTTTTATCCATTTCATCCTACAGTTTAACAAACAGCCTATTTTGTAACAGTCGACTTTTAATAAAATTAATCATTTTTAAAGCTTTACCAAGAATCTATTTAAGATTTTCCGGCATATTTTTTATGACACAAGCATGTCTGTGAAGGAAGCAGTGAATCCATTCTGTCTGTGGTATAAGACAATCTCTTAATTTTGTCACAAATGTAGTTTTTAGCCTTTGCAGTCTCATTACATACTTCAGTATATTTTGTCCATTGTGTGTTATAGTTTTTAGTAGCTTCATAAAAAAAAACATCAAAAAGACATTGTTCTGTTGCACAATTGGGTATTGATTTGCAAAAAACCATTTTCTTTGATTGACTTGTCCTTATCGCATTTATATCTCGTAGAACATAAGAACTGAGAACTTGGAATTATCTGATTTAGAACATCGGCAGCCATGTCATCAATTCGTCTTGATACTGTGTAGTTGGAATGTAATTTCTTTCTTCCACACCTATTAAAACACTGACCATATTAATTGCAACAAGCAATATTAGATTTTATGCGATTATATGGAATTTGGACATCATAGCTACTTGTAATGCTACAAGATAAGATGCTTCAAGTGTACTGTTATCTGTATGGTCTAATTTGCAATAGAAGCTTATTTATTACTCAAAGTATGTAATTTTCTCTCAAAAAAATTTTAAGGGTTTGCTTTTATGATCAGAATGTTTAGTTTCCAAGTGTCAAATTAATTTTGATGGCTTCATGCTTTCATTGGTGATGACTTGAAAGGAAACAATGCATATGGTTTTCCATTCAGTGAGGTAAAACTGTAATTTAAATAACTGCCATTGTACAACATTTTCTTTTTACTGATTGATTCACTGGATCTAGATCATCTACTTTGCTTTTTCACAAATTTATCCATTTTGCATAAGAATCTGATAGAAAGAAAAAACCAATTACATCATATGACCACACACTACAAAATCAAAAACAAAATAATAATCATCACCACCACCATCGATGAAATTATGCTTTTAAAAACATAAATAAAGACATGACGATGCACACTTCACATTCAAAACTAAACTGACATTATGCAATCCCTTACACTTTTTTTATATTTCTGAGAGCGTGACATGTTCAGACGCATCATATGCATTTTTGAATGTGATGGTTTCACAGTGAATGTTGTATATGGATCATTCTGTGTTAAATCATCAAGCCTGACCAACAGAGATTTTCATGAAATTTGATCACTGTTGATAGAGTTATAAAAAAATACAGAATTTCAGAGCTCTCTTTAACACGTTTTGTTTTTAGAGGCCTTCAAATTTGCTGGAAAATGGAAAATTTTGATTTGCGACAGCAATTTTAGGTCAGCATAATTTTATTATTTATGAAGGTAGATAGATTGATAAACTTGTCTCATTATAAAGATTATTTGGTGCTCTTTCATATGATAAAAATCCTATGTTTACATAAATTTTGATTACAAGGTAAAACAAAACCTTGCCTTTTGACAACAAAAAGTGTCAAAAGCTTTGACTTTTGACCTTGAATTTAAAAAAACAGGTCTTCAGTTTTTTAATAAAAAATATGTTATTTGTCATTTTACTATGAAGCAGTTAAGAAAATTTGAAACTGGGACTGATTTGGGATTAGGAGATAAAAAATAAAATGTATGTCAATTTTTTAGCAAAATTTACTTTTTTAAACATTTCTGATTAGTCTTAAAGAATATTACAATGAATATTTAAGTCAAAATGAGATTGAAAATCATTACACTAAGGAAAAACAATAAATCTCGTAATTTTTAAATGATTTAAAAAACTCAAGTATAACATAAAAAGTAAGGCAAATCAATAACAATTTCAAATTAAGTTTTTTACATTCTTAAGTTAACTGTTTCATTCCAGTAGCGATTTTAAATAAATATTTAAATTTATGTTAATTTTCACAGTAGTCTGATAAAATGCATTAACAACATGTATTGATTAATGTTAATATACTGATTAATTTTTCAAAGTAATGTTTCTTAATAAAAATAAATTTTTATAATAATGATTTAATAAATGTAATCTGCTATTTTCATTGGCTTCAATTATTGCTACTTGAAAATCATACCAGTAACATTAGTATTAAGTTAAATTTTAAGAGTGTTTATGTGCTTATTTGAAATATCTGATTATTTTGTTGCCAGTTTTTCATTTGCCTGAGTAGTTTATTTTCCTTTTCAGATTATATATTTATATATAAATCTAGTAGCATTTTTCAAATTAACTTTTGTTAGTACTTCCTGTTGTGGTAATATTAGAATATCACTGTTTGCTGAAAAAACATAAGGAGTTGGACATTGAGAATGAAGAAAACTTACATTTACTTCTTCTGTTGATTCATTTTTAATAATACATAAGCCAACCACCAAGCACCATTACAGTTGCACATGGCAAAGCCTTTTACATCAGAAATTTCAGGAAACAACTACTGTTTCATGCAGAATTTTATGATGTTCATATTCTTCATTTTCAGAAATATTTTTTGTTTTACGATATCCTTTCCAGACTGGTAAAAAGCACAGAGCTTTTGAGTACCTGGGATCGCTTCTGCTTTTGATGAATAATGTGCTAAGTACTTTTCTTCTTTCTGATATTCTTCATTTGAATCAAATACGAAATTCATATTTTTAATATTTAACTGAGCCCAGTCATAAAGCTGAGTGACTTGTGTTATTTGATCATGGTATGGACATTGTAAACTTTCTTCTGATGCTGTTTTTAAGAATACAATAAGCACATCACATGCACTGTTGCCATGTGATGTGACAAAGAAGTGCCATTCCACCTTAGCACCAAAGTCATCCTTACGATATGTTAAATTCACAAAAATTGGGCAAGTAAATTAGTTTATTCACAATATTATACTATTCTTTTAAAAACTGAATTAGTTTTTTCAGGAAAATCTGAATTGATATTGTGTCATTGTTAAGACATGACACAATATCATAACTTAATAACTAAATTATTATTTTAAGTATCTGAAAATCCTTGGGTTTTAAAATAAATAGCAAAAGGATGAACTGTAACCTGTTGATTGTTCCAATGAAACCTTCGGGCTTCATCTTGTAGCATAAATGAATAATTTTCAGCAAAGTCAGGTAACATGATAAAGATTCCAGGTTCAGTTACAGTTTTTAACTTTTTTAAGAAGTTTTAACTATGAATGAATAATGAATGAGAATTGATAATTTTTCAATAATCGTCACAATAAAATCTTCTATGTTCTTTTCTACTGTTTCTAAACTTGAATGATCAATTGATATCTATTGCTTAAAAATTATTTTATGCTCAGAATTTTCCACAAATATTGAATAGGAGATATATATATATATATATATATATATATATATGTGATATCTGGAAACACCTGACTATTTTCAGGAGGTTAATAAAATCTTACTAAATAATAAAAAGTTTTTAACGAAAAATGGTAAATATTTTTAGTGGATTTCATAAGAAAGCTATGTATTGAAATGAGTACCATGATTTGACTTCTGGAAAATTTCGGCATATCTACAAGTTTCACATCCTTCAGATCCCAAAACCACCATCAATTTGAAAGTTTATATATATATACTTGTATATATCACTTTTTTGTGGACACAATAACTGCTGTAATTTTGTGCCAGTCACTTCCAAATTGATACATAAAATATAACTACTCAAAATCTCAGTTGAGTTTAGTTAATGGGCACAATCGAACTATGGGGCTGAAACTGGGGGGGGGGGCTTTTTTGAAAAAACAAAATATCACTATAACTTTTTTATGAAGTAAACTATTGAATTCGTTTAAAGTTCCCACTATTTTTTGGATAAGGCCTAAAACTTGTATTAAAAGTAAGTAAGTAAAGTTTTTTGATGTCACCAACCATTGGCCCAGGGGGTTAAAAATGGGATTTTGAAGACAAAAAAATTCATACCTCCCTTAATAGGTGCAGTATTTTTTTTTTTAACCTTCACAACAACTGTTTGGTATATCTTAGAGGATGTGATGAATGTATTGAAGCGTGTGTGAAAAATGCCATGCCTGACCAGGATTTGAACCCAGGACCTCCAGATAAAAGGCCGAGACTCTACCACTTGCGTCATGGAGACCGGCAATAGGCACAGTATTGAATCTGTTTAAATTTGTCATAGTTAGTCCTCTAAACATTTACTAAAACTTTTCTCTGAAACAATTTTTGATATGACCAATCCTTATGGCAAGGGATGACCAAAATGTTGCTGAAATTGTAAGAGATGGGGCTTGTTATGTGCTGAAAACTTGAAACTTTTTTCACATGCAACCATTATCATATTGAGTGAATTTGAAGCTTTAAATTTTAAGGTGGAAATGTTTTTATCCTCTACTTAGCACTAGTGAAATCTACTTCTGCCTTCTGCCTTGCTGAAAGGCGTTTGCTTTTAAATCTGAAATTAGTGAAGTTGTATATGGTAAAATATAGAAAAATTTAATATCCAAATTGATTTTTAACATAACCTTTTACTGCTGAGACAACCCTTTACATTATTTTTAGGTATTTTACCCAGTTTTCTTAAATAGCTGTTTTATACTTTTTCATAGTCATTTTTTAATTAAAAATTACTATATTTACATTGTTTCATTATTAAATTTGTAGTTTGCCCTGTACTTTTTTTACATATCTATATTTTTTGTCTTCCCTGGCATTGTTGGAATGCAGTATTTTATTGTAATTTGCAGTCTTAATTGGCAATGTTTACCATTACATTGTGATGTTAGTAGTACTTTATTACAGTTACACTTATCCCAGATGATTTTAAATGAACGGTGAAGAATTAATAATGAGGAATTTATGAATTTTTGGATAAAACGAATGACTGTAAATCATGAAAATGAAACCTTCCATTATTGATCCTAATATGCAGCTTGACATTTTCCATGATTAAAGTTTTCTCATGTGAAGTAAAGGGAAATGAAACTACTAGATGGCAGCTCCTGTCACTTATAATCCCTTTATAATAATATAGCAATAAAAAAATACTAAAAAATTAAATAACTAAAAGAATGAAGCTTTGTAAATAATTTTGTTATGAGTACTGTTAGTTTGTTCTTTGACTTAGTATGTTTAGATGACATCACATTTTTTCCCCCCCTAAAAGACAGTTATTCAATTATAATGTAAGTAAATATATACATGTATGTTTTACATAGTGTAAACATATATATATTATTTATGTTTACATTATGTAAACAGAGAATAAGAACAAAAAAAACATGAAGGGTTGTTAAAAAAATGTAATGTTTAACTGATAATATAAATGTAACGGCCCTGGTTTTTGCATTTGTGATATGTAATTAAACAATCAATTGCATCTACCTAATTTCAAGTTTCCCAAGCAAATAGTACTACTTAACATTATAATTAGTTTTTGTTTTTTATACATATTAGTGTAAAAGATTGTTGTCGTTTATGTTACTAATTAAATAAATTTCTTTTTTCAATGTTTAGGTCTTTTTTATAAGTATTTCATTTAATAAAGACCAAAAAGTATTGTGTATGTATTTTATTTAAGTAGGTACTTAAACTATTATCACATAGAATCTTATAATTATTGTATGAATAAAAATATTTTAACAAAATAAGAATTTTTATTCTATGAAACAATCGATCAAATTGGCAAAAAAAGTTTGTATTGCAGTGGTATACATTAAGATTTACATTTAAATTTGAACATTAATGATATTCTCTTTGATTATCTTAATATAAGAAATGTTAATACTGTTGTTAATTTTATGTACATAAGAGTAGTAATTATTGGTTATTCTTTTTTATGAGACAATTTTGTAATAGATTATGCAAGATAAATTGCTTAAATATTTTTACTATAATTTGATCCGCTGCAATATAGCTATAATTAGTTGATTTATTTTCTATTTTGACATTTTTTTAATTTGGCTGTATTTTTACTTATTTTTCAATTTCACTGTATTTATTTAAAATATACAGTAAATTTTTCAGTTTAAATATATCTCATTTATTAGGTTTTTTCTTTTATAATAATTTAATAAATCTTATTATATGGAAATCATATATATATGTATATTGTACTGTATTTACATTTGTGTTTGCAACTATTACAGTAAATTGTACTGAATGTATTATATCACTGTAACTGAATTTTTTACACAAAAATTCTACATCTTTAGAATTACTGCAAAGGCTTTCACAGTGTGTTGCAGTTAAGACAGAAAAAATTTGTTTACTTTTAGTTGATTTAAGTCACTGTCAATGACGTTTTTGTGGAGAAAAGTTAGACAGACGTTAAGTATAATTGGAATGTCATAAACCTCAATTTTAACTAAGCAAATGTACAACTATATTTTCTTGTGCTCTAAATTAAGATTTATGCTTAAATGGTCAACCATTTGATATATAGAGATTGAGAATAATGAAAGTCAACTAGTTTTTAGTTCAGTTCCCAGTAGAAATCTTGTTTTTTTTTTTTTTTTTTCTTGTTTGAATGAAAAAACATTCAAAAGGAATTTTTCTTTTTTTTTTTTTAACCTCTGGAACCACCGTTAGGTATTATTACATCAGAGGATGAGTATGAATGATGTGTAGAGTGTGTGAAAATGCCTTGCCTGACCGGGATTCGAACCCGGGACCTGCAAATGAAAGGCCGAAGATGCTACCACTCGTACCACAGATGCCGGCTATGAATGATTTTTGAGTTAAGTCTTTATTGCCACAAATCATAAATCAATGTTTGTTAGTGTGTATGTTTTGTAAATTTAATTTCTGTTGTATTTGTAAGACACATAGTTATGCTTAATTTGAACTAAATAACATAACGGTTGACATAATTTCATTATTATCATTATCAACAGATCAATTCAATTTTTTTAGTTCACCTGGAATTTTCATAAACATATGTCATAAAATGCTTCGTTAGCAAGTTATTGAAGTCGTCTTTGTCTAGCAAGTTATATAAGCATTTTATGATTTGAAAGAGATTGCTCGAATTTCAGCTACCCTGGTGAAATGAGGCCGTACTAAATTTTTTTTTTTCTAAAAATTCAGTAGGTCTAACAGAATTAGTTATTTTTTATGATTTTTTATTTGAATTATTCAATAAAATAAGTCCATAGCAACAAATAAGTACAATAGCAGTAAATTCATAGCAATACATAAGTACCATACCAACTGTAATTTCTGAGAAATCTGGGGTGAAAACCAATAAATTTGGATAAAAAATCCTTTTTTTTATGTTTGGCATGCAATAACTTGTTAAAAAGTTAAAAAACACATAAAACTTATAAAGAAAACAGATGGAGAATGTAATTCTGACAAAATGGTATAAGACAAGTTGAAATAAAAGATAAAAAAGTTAGAAAAATTCAAATTTTATTTAGAATTAGTACACTAGACCAAAGTGCATGATATGTGCCAGTTTGTAATAAATGAGTTGGAAAATGAGCCATTTTAAGCACATTTATTGGCATGTGTCTGTACTACTTTTGTTGCTCTTTTTAATTCTTCATGGCTCTCCATAAGTTCCTCAGCTGATTCCATAATGCGGACAGTTAATCCTCAGGAGAATGGATTTTTGTTATATACAAAATTTTTCATTATGTCCCCAGATGCAAAAGTCTAAAATCAGGCGATTTTGGTAATGTGAAACTCCACTGACTGATCTGTTTCTCAGGGAAATGATGATTTAAAAGGATGAAAACAGCACAAGAGAAGTGGAGAGGCGTGCCATGATGAAGAAAGTATGCTTGCTGTCTCAGTGCTAGAGGAACATATTCAAGCAGCTGTGGCAATTCTTGAAGAAAGTGCAAGCAGACCTCAGCATTTAAGTGGCCAGGTAATATGAACGTTCCAAATAGCTGATTGTGAAGAAGAATACATCATACATTGATGCTGAATCGGTGTTCACTGTTCAATGAGAATTCACTTCTGCCCATGTATGTTAATTGTGTAAATTGTTAATGCCATTTTGTGTTAAATTTGTCTCTTCTATATACAAAACATACTTGTAGAGTTTTCAGTTTAAGCGTTGCAGAACTCCAAGCAAAGTGAACTGTCTCCTGGGTGTAGATGTTGAATTGGCTGTTTATTATGATAATGATAAAACTTGTTATGTTTAAGTGCCCTCCAAACCATTGAATGTGAAACTCGGTACGCTTAGAAAAATGACATGTAATGATGCCTGAACTGCAATAATAATTATTTCATCAATATTAGTGATATGTTGGACAGATTGTATGTAGCTTGTACGAATATTAGGTAGTGAACCTGTTTCCTGAAAATTGTGAAAAGTCGCACTAATTGTTTTGGAGTTTGGAATTCTGTGATTTGGAAAACATATTTCATATTTTACTGCAGCAGCTGTAGCAAACCATTACACACACCCAAAATGGATATTATTTCTGTGTATGTCTCTGTTGTAAATAAATAAAGCATTACTTTAATGGCAAAATTGATCATGTTCAAACTAAAATTTATAGAAACCTTTGTTAACGACAGCTTAGTTCACAGTACCCATTATACTTATGTACCTTACAGAATAATCTAAACACTAATACAGTATTGTGCATTGTTGACCTGTTATTTTATACCAACTTTGAAATAATAATTTTTCAAATAATTTATTGTGTTTCTGTCACAATTACAAAAAAAAAATTACGTATGTAATTTTTATTTTACATTGTGTAATTTCCATTTTTTTTTTTTTACAGTAAATTTTGTTTTTGCAAATTTTCTCCTCATTAAAAAAGAATTTGGTTTTTATGTGCATTAAATAAGCACTTTTTGATAAAATGTAGTAAGGTACAGTTTCTAAATAAAATTTTAATTTTTCTAAATTTTCTTTATTTTATTCAACTTATCTTACACCATTTTGTTCAGAATTAAATTCTCTACAAGTTTGCTTAAAAGGTTTATATGTTTATTACTCATTTAACAAATTTATTGTACGTAAATATAAAAACATTAAAACCGGTAATCCAATATTGGTTATAAAAACAATAAATCAGAGTTTATTGATTTTCATTCCAGATTTCCAAAAAAAATGACAGTAAATATGGTTCTGGGACCTATTTTATTAGATTTTTCAGGTTAAAAACCATAAAAATCACTAATTCTGTCTCTTAATTAAGGTCCCAAGTTTCAGTTTTAGGACAGATGTCTATAGAAGTTCTTCTGATGTTTCACAAGTAGAGTAGATTATGAAAGTCCTTTGAGACCTTCATGATACACTCTGTATATGCATTTAAGCTGTGACTTATGAGTAGATTGATATGAATTTCATCAGTATTACTAACTGCTATTGTAAGGAGTTTAATAAAGCATTACCAGAAGGGTATGTCATCAAAATAAATCGTAGAAAATTCATATTCCTCCCCCTCCAGCAGAAATGTACGTAGTACGGTTTTAGGAATGGTTAGCTGAGGCCAAAGACCACAAAAAGGTAGACTGAATTTTATTTAATAGTTCAGGCAGTTATAAGTTAATATTTTTGAAAATAAATTATGAATATACATTTAAAGAGTAACATACCCTCTATCTTGTTAATATGACTGAAGACATTAATTCCTGAAGATTATAATTAAAGCATTGTTTATCAGAATAAGATATTCTTGTAATTCCATATTCAGTACTCATCTGGGAATTTTAATTATGATTTTAAATTGTCTAATAGCTACACACCTTATATGCTTTATTAAATTTAAGATATATAAATAAATAAAAAAATATTATGAATCATTTTGTTGGTCCGGTAGGCCAAAATTTAAATAAATACACTTAACATTATCTGTTAGGAAAAAAATCTGAAGTGGACACAAATGACTTTCTTATACATTTATTAAATTTACATATACACTTTTTTTTGCTACACTTCATTTAAACTTGTTTTATTTGAAAGTGATATACGTTCCTTCAATTCTTTAATGAAGTGGACACTTTTTATTAACATCAAATATATACGTTTATTAATTCAAGAATCTTACCTGAAATATTAGGTTAGCGTATAAATCCCTTTATTACTCTATACATAAATGTAAGTCTTTTGTGTATATATATATATATATATATATATGTATACTCTTTGTTTTTAAATTATTATGATGTAACCATCAACAAAATGAAAACAAAAATGAAACAGAAATGGTACAAAATTTTATAGCAATATTTAGTATCAAGTAGACTGAAAAAATACATAATTAAAAATAATACGATTGTAAATTATAATCTTCAATTAATATTATTAAATAATCATGTTTCACCAAATCTGATGTGGACACTACATGACTTTCTTGTATGCTAATTAAATTAGATATACAGTACAAAAGTACAAAAAATTTAATTTCATTAATAACTAATGATCTTTTCATATATATATATATATATGTATGTATGTATGTTATTGAATTATTTATTGTAAAGGTTTTTTTACAATCAGAGGTTTATAATTATTAGTAAATCAATATAATTAAATTAAAAAAAAAAGAAGAAAATTAAAAAGGAGATGAACTCTGATTCGAACTGATATGCCTTCCCTGTATAAAATCCATATATTTCATTAATTAAAATTTTATTTGGCTATAACCCTGAAACCAATGAAAATAGGTACCAATTATGATATATCATTGAATAGCTGTCAATGAGGGTTTATTTCTGCAGAAAAAGTCCAAAATTTATTCTTTTGGAGTTTGGGCTTTAACAGACACTTGTTTTATTTTTTATTGCAAAAATTTCAACATTCTACGGCTAATCGTTTTTGAGTTAATCTACATACAATTAACTCAATAGATATTGAGTTCATATAGATGTCATGCCAAAACTAGTCAAAATGGATATTTCCATTAAAATATAAAAACCAAAATTGTTCGCAATTACAATACTTCCTTGTACAACAAAGTAAAAACCACCTTCAGTAATCATTGTTTGGCCGAAACTATTAAAATGTTGCTGAAACTAATAAAACTGAATCGTTTTATTTAAATTCAACGCTATATGATTTGTTTGTTTAGAGATTCAGCTACAATTTCTGCCACAAAATAATACAAATGTTACATAATAATTAAAACAAACCCCTTGAAAATTGATAATAGGATTTTTTCCAATTTTTTTTTTTAAATATGATTATTATTATTATTATGACATTTTAATGGTATTACATATATTTTCATGATCCAATTATTTTGTATTATTTTTGCGTAAATTCTGTAAGCTAATCGTTATTTTATTTACTTATTTATTAAAGTTGATTTTAATAATGTTTAATTAATTAGAAAAAAAATGTGTTCTAAGCATCAAAATATAATAAAAGGTCTTCTGTTGTTTAAAAATTTGGATTTATTATGAAACATTTACTGATAAAATTAAGTCTTACGGCGTTGACTTATTAATGTGACGTAGTAAAATTAGTAGTATTGATTGTAATAATAATAAAATATTGTGATAAGTACCAATAAAAAAAAGAAGATAACTGTATTTATTAAAGTAGTACAATATAAGATAGATTTTATCTTAATATTGGTTTTCTTAATATTCAGATATTTTTTTATTGCGCGGGTGCTAGTATTTGCGCTTATATCTGTACATTTGTATGTGTGAGAGAGATAGTATTATCTAGTCAGGGCATGGGTGATGTTATTGAAAGTACTATTTAAGCTGAACACTTCCCATATGTGATCAGTTGAAAGTGCATATTCATTACATTATAAAAGTTTGCTCTGTGGAGCAACTTGTATCCACAAGTTATCATCTTTCCGGCCGACCCAAACCCAGTCCTTAAAAGTCATAATCAAAACTGGAGAACATAGGTATTCAAAATTTTATATATATATATATATTTTTATTATTCTTTTAATATGCTTGTAATAAGTTAATAAATTTAATTACAGTTTATTTTAAGGTATATACTAACATCAGAAAGTAAATTTTAGAGGTCATTTTATTTGATAAAACAAGATTATTTTTTAAAATATAATTTACTTCTATAATAATAATAATTTTTTCTTAGCAGCAGTATAATTTTAAAATAAAATTAATTTTTCAATTATTTTGTAGTAATGTCTATTACCAATTAAATTTTTTATGTTAAAATTTATAAAATGTTTCAGAAATTCTGCTTTTTACGTAAAAAAAGTCTTGTTACTGATGTTTCATAAAAGATTGTATTTCATGTTTATTTTTTTTTGACTTTTCAATGCAATTTGATTCATGTAAATAAGTTTTTAGAAAGACATGTTCATTAATTGTTTTATTTAGTTTTTTATGTAATCGGTTGCAAAACCCGTAAATGATAAATAATGCCATTACTTTCTGTTATAGAGCGTAAATTATTTTGGGCTGTTTTTGTTGGGGAGTGTAAATTTTAATAACTTATGACTACCAATCATTGAAGATATCTTGTTAAATACTTAAACTAAAAATGTAATACATGTTTTAAACAATTTTTTATGTTATACCTGTTTGACCTATGTCAAACTCACCATGGTGGTGGTTGATTTCCAGATAAATTGTAGAGTTTACTGTTTAAATATTATCTGTATTTCATGAGGTTGTTTTACCATTTGTAATACCTGTCTAGTTTTGATTATAGTAGTCTGTGAATGAAGGTAATAAACAAAGAGTTCTAATATTATTTTTAGTATCACATTTCTAAAGGTACTTATTCTAAGTACGGCTGTTTTCTATTTGTGTTTTGCAACATTTTTATTCTGTTTTTAGTACATGGTTGTTATTTATCAAACATTTATCTTGAAAGTAATTTAATACAGATTTTAACATTACATTAAAAGCAGATTCCTAAAGTAGGGTATTCAGAACCTTTCAGGGTAAAACAAAAGTGAATTAAAAAGAAAGTCTACTCTTATCAGTCCAGCTATCAAGATTTAAGGCCAACCTGTAACTAAAGTCTTTTCTGAAGATACAGTAATACTTTTATAAAATATTTTTTTGTGTTTAAACAGATTATTCTTATTTAAATAGTTACACAAAAAAAGTTGTAAAATGCGATACAAAAAAATGTAGTTAAGCGTTATTCTTTTTTATTAATTTATAGACTATAGTGATATCAATAAATTAGCTTGAGGAAGGACACCTAGCTGTAAAAAATGCTTTAATTCTCTGTTCTCAAATCCATAAAAGAATTTAACACATTTACTAAAGTCAGAAAAACATAAACTTTAATGAGTATATATAAGCACCTGTAAATACTCCTTTAATAAGTTATTTTTTAAGTACAGAGAAGGTTTGGGTAATGTATTTTTAACTCTTAACAATGTACATAGATGTATTGTCACTTGTTTAACATAAATAATTTAACCAGTCTACATGAAAATAAGTTAAGTAAAATAAATAAGTAAATTTTTGTAAATAAGGTAGAGTCAAATGTAATCTAAATTGGATAGCATTGTACTGTGATTTCTGAAGGGTGAACAATGATACAAGTACTACTGCAACATATTTCCCCATTATTTTATTTCTTTCTATCCACAATCTTGCATACATAAAGAAAAATTAATATTTGAAAAAAAACTCTTAGCTATCCTTTTCATTTGTTTTATTTTTGTTTTTTTATATTTTATTTGCATACACAGTAACTTTATAGAAATTATGAAGTTTTATTTTATTGACAACTTAACATGAAAATTGAGATAAATTTGTATTCATTTTATCCCACAATATTCATTGAAATGTTGATCTATAAAACCCACAAGTTTTTCAGAAATCTCCTAAATACTACTAAATAAATTGTTAAAAAAATAACTAGCTTTGAATTAGATTTATTCTTGCGTACTTTAGTGTGTATAGATTGTTAAACGCTAATCTTCGAGTGCAGAAGGTTCATAGTTAAGGATTAGCCAAACTAGTTGTAATTTTATACTAATATTTGATGAGTAATATCCCTGGCCATTATTCTATGGTCAGGTTTCTAATTAGCAACACAATTTGACCTAGCAAATAGATTTTAGCAGTGGATTTTACAAGTTACTGTTAAATTCATTTTATACAACATTTACAGTTACCTGTAGGTCCCCAGTCAAGAAATTGAGCAGATATTTGAAGATTTCTAGAATATAACAAAAATCAGTATTAAAAAAATGCAGTGTAATCCAGTTTTTTTAATATAGAACATAATTCTATATAACATTTTTTTAATGTTTGATTTATTATGTTCATTTATATTTCAATTTACATTACTAGAATATTTTTATTATTTTGCTGTTTTATTTTTATTGCCACTGATGTTGTGTGAAATAAAGAGTACATGATAGGAAAAACAAATCCAAGAGTAAAATTCAGTAAACATTAAAAAAATTGCTAACTAAATTCATGCAGTATTAATAATAATATCTTTTGTTAAATGCAGTATCAAGTACTCGTATATGGGATATTAACAAATAAAGAATACTGATAAGTATATTTACAGAGTTATGGTAATAGTAAATGTGATGTTCTTATTTTTAATAATGCATTTGATTTCAAATTTATTTTATAACAGCAGTTGGTATTTTTTAAAATATATTTTCTGTGAAATAATGTGTTTTGCAAGTGTTTTGTAACCTTTTTTTGACATTACACCAGTTGCGAATTGTTGTTGAAAGCAATTCATTCATACAAGAAAAGAAGGTAAATGAAGTATGTTTTCTGATTGTGGCAATGATATCATTGAATAGAGATGTTGGAATAAAACAAATGGATATTAAAAAAAAATAAGATAAAATGACATCAACTACCAAGAATATGTATTGTTCAGTAAAAAATATGAATCGTGTATCTGTTTTTTGTTGTTTTTTTTATTTATTCATTTGACTATTAAATTAGTATTATTTTCTTAGCAATTAATATTTTAGTGTGGGTTCATATTTAGCGACAAATTGCAATACATCTCAAATTGAATTTATTCTTTAATCAAATCATTTGAACTTCTTAGTTATATATCTAACATCCTATTTGAAAATATTAGAATACATATATATTTTTTTTTTTTATTGCCTCTGATATTTATTCTAAAAAAAAACATGTGTGAAATAAAGATTACATGAGAGGAAAAACAAATCCAAGAGTAAAATTCAGTAAACATTAAAAAAATTGCTAACTAAATTCATGCAGTATTAATAATATCTTTTGTTAAATGCAGTATCAAATAGTACTGCATTAGTACCCCTTAATTAGTATACCTTTGATATACAATTTTTTTTATTTGCAAGCATGCAAAGTATGCCGTTCCCGGCAGTCCTTGTGAATAATATAAATGTTATTGCATTGCTGCTACCATGTCATTTATAATGCTTATCTCTAATAAAATATATTTTTTATTGGTGAAGAAACTTTGTTTTTTTATTTATGAAGAAACTGTGTGTCTTCACACACTGAATACACTCTGTGTGTTCAGTAAAATGTTTATTGTGGCTGTCGTTGACTTGCTGTATACCTATTTCCAGCATGTTTATCCTTGACCATCATCTATGTAAACTGTAAAATGAAAGGCTTTAATTACAAATGAGAAATTCATCTCTTCCTGCTGGAAAGTATCTGTGATAGCTTGTTTGTTGTACATGTATTTAAAATTCTATTGACCCAACCATTCTCTCACTTGATAAGTTTGCCATTGTTAAGATGCATGTACCTAATAGTGTTGCATAATAAATCGGTTTAAAATTTATTTTAATAGTGGAGTCAGGACTTTTGAAATTTTTATTAGACTTCAAGTGCAACTTCAGATTGAATTTTTATTACAGGCAAGAGTGAATAATCAGGAAAAATGATTCCCTGAAGGCCGAGATAGTGTTCTAAATTACTCTCTTGTGCTGTGGTTTAGAACTTCTATTTCCATTAGATCAGTCAGACAATAACTATTTAAAAAGTTATCGTTTAGTGTTAAAAAAATAATACTCATGTAGTTGCAGAACAAAAAGTGTTTGCAAGAGTAGTTCATCACGTTGTTACTTTAAACACGAGGAAAAACTTACAATACCCATGAAGAATACTTCTCCAGTATTGTGAAAGGGAAGGAGATGGATTTTTTAACTCTTAAGCTGCCTACAGTAAAGCTTGATACCATTATTTTATCTGTCTCAGTTTGTGTGAGTATGCAGTAAAAACATAGTAACTTTTCTTCAAGAAAAACAAAAACGTTTTCTTCAACTACCGAGTTTATGACTTGATGTTCTAATATTCAAAGAATTTGTCTTAACTTCCTTAATTGAAAAAAAAAATCAATGCACAACATTTTTCTGTTAAATGAAATTCATCCTATATGAACAGAGAATACACCAAGATTCTGTTTTGTTACTCCCCCATGATGCCGTTCAAGCAATGGCAACTTTCCCTTTAACTAAGGTGGGATGTTCTGCATCATCCACTATTACCCTGAAATGACTAGTTTCTGTTTGATTGTCATGTGTTTGGGTCACTTAAGAACAAATATTAGTATAATAATAATAATCATTATTACTCAATATAATATTACAATATTAATCATTATATTTTAATTGCATGGACCTGATTCGAAAACAAACTGAAAATTTTCTTTTGAGTCTACTATACTTGTTCACAGTGATGTAAAAAGTACATTTCGTTAGGAAGGCAGCAACAATTAGCACTAGTAGGAAATTTTATTATTATCTTGTAAATGAAATTTATAAAAACAAATTCTAATTAACATTTGAACCACCTTTGCATTTTGACCTTGTTAATTACATTAACTGATCATTACTCAAACTAATGGAGTAGGACATTTTAACTTGAGACCTTATAAAGATTTTCATAAGACTTTTATCCATTACATACATTAACAGATGGTAAATATTTTTTTATTAAAACTTTTCCTTGTTATTAAAATGAACAAATTTAAGGTCATTAGCGTTTATTGTTTGGCCATGTCACTCGAACAGGTTATAATTGATAGCAAATTAAAGTTATCTTATCTTGAGACTGATTTAATTTTATCAAGGTAAAATTATTTATTTTGTGTTGTGAAGGTTTATTTATTTTTTAATAACAGTAAGCTGTCAGTTAAATGATAACTTGAAGAATTGAAATGTGTTGACACGTATGATTTTAAATTTTACACTAATGTCATCTTATGGCTTAGAATTAACAAGTAATAAAGTTTTAATTAAATTCAATAAGAATTAATTACATAAGTAAATTTTATAAGAGGATTTAATGGTATTATAATATTATACTAAAGCTGAGATTTTATATTCAATTTTAACTTAAATTTTTATGTTTGAATCGCATAAGTTTAGTAAAAGTTAATGCTCTTTTTTTTTTCTTCACTGAAAATTTACCTTAACTAATTTGTTATGTTTGTATACTACATAACAACCATAATTGATTAGTTCAGGTTAAAATGTTCTGGTATGGACTCTGTAATATTTCTATATTAATAAATTATATTTATATGTGAGATTCAATTCATCTGATTTGGAATAGACCCTCATATCTTTTGGGGTCTTTACGAATGAATATAATTTGCATCCTGCATTATACTTTTTCTTAACCTTTGTTGTGAACAATCAGGCTGATTGACACGTAGTTTTATTTTGTGTAGAAGTATTTCATTTTATCAGAATCTTTGGTTGAAATCGTCTTGTGTGAAAATACTCCACTTGATAGAATCT
>JAAAKQ030006767.1:5999-18616 GCA_010016005.3 Zanna intricata | reverse complement strand
TCAAAAAGCTTTTAGCAGGGACAGGCAATAACCATAAAAAATAAACAAATAATAAAACCGAAAAATCAAACTTAACAGAAAATGTGTTAACAAGTCCAACCATTAAAAAGAAACATCCATGATAATAAGGGCCAAAAAGTGAAATTCAAAAAAACAAACCATAGAAAGAATGGAAAAGAACTTTAACAGAAATAATACAAGTGGTTTTTATCAAGCTCTCATATACCAAATCAAAGGCTATCAACCTACCTACCTGAATTTTAACAATAAAAAGGGTGAAATAATGATGAACCCTCAAGATAACTTGAAAGATGTAGCAAAGTATCTGAAAATCTACTAAACTGTCCTAAACAAAAAAAAAAACTTTTAATTTTGAGAACATAGACAACAATGATATTCCAAATTCCAAACCACCAAACAAATTAGAAATTATAAGCATAATTAAGAGACTTAAAAACAATAAACTAGTGGAGAAGAGAGCATAGTTGCAGAAATGTTGAAGTATGCTAATGAAGTTGCAAAGAAATTAAGTCGTTATTGACAACTTTTGTTAAGATAAAAGATTTGGCAGACAGAAAAAATTTTTAATTTAAAAATATTTTTCAATTATTTCAGTATCCTGAAATGATCACGATTTTTGTAAACTTAAAAAAATCATATAATTCAATTCATAGAGAATCTCTACGATAATAAAAGAATTTTAATTTACCCCAAAACTAAAAATATAATAAAGGAAACATTAACTGAAACGTATTCCAAAATTAAATTTATGGGAGTATTACCTGAGCCTTGTGAATGAGAGTCCAACAAGGAGGGGAAAATGATATGGAGTCAGACAAGGATATAGAAAATGAAAAAACTATACCTGAAGACAAATAAAAATCATTATGAATGATTTTAATGCTCAGATTGGTAAAAAAAAGAACATTTGCAAATCAACGGAAAACATTTGGCTAAAAAGAAAACAAATTTAAATGGAAAAAGACTAGTAAAGTTTAGTAAAACTTTCAACTTGTAATTGATGACGCCAAGATTTAGAAAGAAACCTAAAAAGTATACAAGTTTGAAATCCCCAGATCAAATGCAAGGAGAATTTCAAATTGATAGTCATAATCCTTAGCAAAAACATTAAAAAAAAGTTCTAAATATTTAATTTTTTATATATTTTACTAATGTGTACATTGCAGTCTGTTCAACCAGTGAACAATAAGCAAACCCCCCCCCCCACTTCCAACATCACATGAAATGAGGATGATATATATAACATGTAAATAAGGTGTAGTCTTGTACAGTGTTAACTAGGATTTGAACCACAGAGCCTTCAACTTTGAAATCAGCTGTGAAACAACAGGTTTGTAATGACAAGTTAACTACTAGACCTGCCCGATGGGCTAAATTTATAATTAAAAAATATAACTTTCTTCTTTATTTAATTGCACCTTAGAAAAAGTTGTAAGAGAATGGAGAATACTACTAAAGGAATTAGAAATAGATCAAAATAATAAAACAGGAATTAAAAATAATAACTTTAATATAAATGTTCTTTCATTTGCAGATGATTGGTAATATCAACAAAGGACAAAGAAACTTTTTTTTTCTTTTTGTTTAACCTCTGGAACCACCAATAGGGATATCTTCAGAGGATGAGATGTATGAATTGTAGTGTGTGTGAAAATGCCATCCCAGTCAGGCATGGGTACAATTCATACATCTCATCCTCTAAAGATATACCTTAACGGTGGTTCCGGAGGTTAAAAAAAAAAAAAAAAAAAATTAGAATTAGAAAAATGCATTAATAAGACTGGTCTACAAATCTTGTTTGAAAAAACGAAATGGTTCTTTAAATCTTGATAAAAAAATTTAATAAATAAAATTAAAATTTCAGAAAACAAAGCTTAAAACAGTCAATAAATTTAAGTATTTTGGAGAAATCATAAACCCAAACAGAATAGATAAAGAACAATTACATAAACAGAAAAAATTTGGAAGATGCCCTCTTCAGGAACAATAACATTTATAACAAAAAATGTTTATCTAAAAATTTAAAAATCAGACATTATAAAACAAGGTCATTCTACCCTAAGCCTTATATGGTTTTGAATACAAATTTTCTCTATAAAAAAAATAATTATTTTGGAAAAGAAAATCCTAAGGAAAATATATGGCCCAACGATTACAGAAGATCAATACAGATTTAGAAGTACCATGTAAATTATGAAAATCTACTAAAAACAGGACAAAAAATAACAAAAATAAGGGTAATAGATTTTACTAAACAACCATTCAAATATTTTGAAAAAAGAAAAAACAGATGTTGAAAAATATCTCAGAAGTTTAGAAATCACAAAAAATAAAATAGAAGATAGAAATGAATTTACCTTCTAAAGTTAATTCATAAAAGGTTTCTAGAAAAGTAAAAAGAATCTAAACCTGAAAGAAAATACATGGAAAAAAGGAAAGAAAAAATGGAAGGAATAATGTGCAAAGAATTGGAATAAGAATATTTTGGGAAAAGAAAAAATCCAAAATTACGCAAAGGTGATCCTTAGATAGTGTGAACATTAAAAAAAAAACTTTTGAATCATAGCTGGTTGTGAAAAACTCTGTACTAACCTGTATTCAAACTCTGAACCTTTTGAATGAAATACACAATTGCAGCACAAGGTCAACAACTTACATTACCATAAAATAAAATTTTTCATGTATAAGGTTACATAACCATTGTAGGTTAAAAAGTTATCATCAATTATACAAAGAAACTAATTTTCTTCTTTCTAATAATACACTGTTCCATAATTAAACACAATAGCTAGACAAGATGTTATACCACAAAATTAATATAATAAAGATAATATCAACTTAATTATTGTAGAGAGTGAGGGTGGTGGTAAAGTTCTATAAGCAAGATAAAAAATAGTTGCAAAATTATGATAATCTAATATACAATTTGTCTAAAAAGTATTAAAAACATTGTATCAAAAAGAATAAATCCCTGGACAATTGATAGTAGTGCATAAATAGAATATTATTCAAAATTTGAGTCTTTTAAAAATGAACTAGTCAGTCACAAACAATACATTTTTAAAATTTTTAAGTGCATTTCATAGGCAGTTACATTATTTATGGCTAAATAACTGATAAGCCAGCCTCTGTGGTTGAGTGGTAGCGTCTCGGCCTTTCATCTGGGGGTCCTGGGACCGAATCCCGGTCAGGCAGGGCATTTTTCACATGTTACAATTCATTCATCTCATCCCTCTGATGACATACTTAATTGTGGTTCCAGAGGAAAAAAAAAAAAAAAAAAAAAACTGATAAACCAATATCTAACTTAATGCATTCTAAAACCCTTACATTCAGACTTAAATACTCAACACAATGACTTCAGTGACTAAAGACAATTTGTTACACAGTGCATGTGAAAGTACAATACAGTTATATTAATATTATTACTAACAACAAACAATTACTAATTGGTTTAAACTTGCAACAAGAATATATACATTAATTACGTTAAATAAAATTTTAAAACATTAAATTTTTTGATGAAATTTAAGTGTGTAATATTTATTACACTATATAGTTTTTAAATTGGAATTTACTGAAATTATTTTGGTTGATTTTTTTTTAATATTTAGTTTATTTCTTAAAAATTCTAATGTATCAAGTTTAACTTCAGGTTAATAATTAAACAAAGATCCATCATAAGTATTTCAAAAAGTTTCTTAAGACACAAAGATTATTCTGACTATAATAATGACTGGTGTGATATACTATCTTATCTATGTATAAAATATTATAAATAATGAAATAAGGTAGTGTAGGTTAATAAGTTAAACATGCTCAGAAAACACCAATTTCAGTTGGTCAGTTCAGGTAAACAAGTATACTACCCCAAATAAAAGGATGAACACTAAAGTTGAATTTGACAGTTATGATTTATTATTAAGAATAATGTGCAAGTCCAGCTTGGGTAAATACAAATAATTTTGTAGGTTTTAGAAAAAACCATTACTAAGTATCAATTACACGAAAATTACTTATTTCAACTTCTTTAAGAACGACCATACAGAAAAATGTGAACTAAAACAATAATACATAAATAAAGTCAAAATTAAATTCAAATAATAGCATATATGAAATGGGGAAAATTATAATTCAAAATATTTTGGAAGTTAAATCCCTTCTAATCATATTAAATTTTGACTTTTGATCTACGGTCTGTTTCTGTTAGGAACTGTCACTAAAAACTTTAATGTCAAGTACATATATAAAACTTACTTTCAAACTGAAGAGTAAATTTTGACAGACTCGAATATTCGATGAAAACATTTTTTTTCTTTTTAACTATAAATTTGTACTTAATTAAACTAGGGTGCAACAGACACTAATATGCAATCTGTATTTAACCTAATCAACCCTAGCGACCTATGATCGGACGGACTGCGTACTTGCAATGCAATCTACAAGTTAGGCAACATAAACAGACAATATGTAATTTATAATGCTAGAGTTTTATTACTATTTAAGCTGAATGAATTTATGTCAAAAAATTTAAAATTTCTTTAATTTTCTTAATGAATTCTTAAATTTCAACGTAATGTGATAAAATTAAACCCAAGAAACTGTAAACTCAGCTGTTTATATTTTTTTATAGGTTATGTCATTTCATGTCACCTGGTTTCAAAATAAACTGGAGTGCGGCGAGGACAAATGTGTGTGTGTAGAGTGCATAGTTCTGTTATTAGTTGACTCACTCGGTGAGTCATTTAAGGAAGACAGCTGTATCATCTATTTTAACATATGGAAAATTAATTAAATTTATGATTTTATTACAAACCATATTATATATGAATGTAGTCTTTTAAAAATGGTAAGATGTAATTTATATATTTTGAGGTTATGTGTCATTAGGTTAATTCGCTTACAGTGGTAATAATGTGGTAAATTATAAGTAATTTATTATCTTACTATTTTATGTGTGAATAATATAGTGGGTTTGATTATTGTGATGTTAAGTAAGCGAATGTTAACTAGCGTTGTGTGGTAGCAATATATTGTTAGTGGAATATCAACATTTAAAAATTTTGTTTTTTGAAAATTTATGATTTGGTTTGTTTACTTAACTATTTTTGTTGTGTGTTCTAATTACTTTTAATTATTAACTTATGATATTTTATTATTTCTTTAATATAATACAAATAATTTAAGTTATTGTACAAGTAACATTAATCTTGATTATTTCTCTTCACAGGTTTATCATTGGCAGAGTCATAATGTTAAGTTATCTGGAGTTGATGATATGGTTTTGTTACCAAAAGTTTCTGAAGATGCAATTGTTGAAAACCTTAAAAAAAGATTTATGGATGATTACATATTTGTATCCTTTAATAATAATTTTATTGTTATAAAATTACAGCTTAAATTTACATTATAGATCTGATGTAAAAATCATATTATTGGTGATTATTTTTATTGTGTGATCATACTTATTTTGTGGTTATTACAGTTTTTTAACAGTATCTTTTTAGATATATCAGTAAAATGTATGGTAAATCTTGTCAAGTCTACACAGCTATTTTGTAATTAATCACTATTACAGACCTAAAAATATTTCCTTCTTACAGAATTTGTGAAAGAGTAAGATTAATATTAATGATCATTTTTATTGAACTGGAATTGATTTTATAACATTTTATGTTTATATATATATATATATATATTTTAATTAAACGTATATATATATACGTATAATCTTATGTATGTACATATACTAGAATGCAAAAGATTATTATTGATATGAAAACATTTTTTCTAGGTTTTATTTCCATCTGGGGACTGGACTGGACTGTATTACTTATCTCATTGTAATACATACTGTGTTTAGAGCTTTAACTAGGTTGATAAATTGTTAAATTTAGCTTGTTGAGAAGCTATAATTAAAAACTTAGATAACTGAATTAAAACTACAAAATTTGCTATCTGTATTAAATAAAAGTATGTTTAATTTATATATTATTATTATTATTTTTATTATTGTTAGTAACATTGTTTTACTTCTTGGAAATGCCATTATTTGAAAGACTGTGAAGGTAATTGAATTTCAAAACAAAGATTTTGATTAAGTGTAATAAAATTAATTAAAAATAACATTTTATTATGTTAGTAATATTAATTTGACTATTCAACAAAACAAAATATTTACTGTTGCTTCAGCAACATTGACTGTGTTATAGTCATACATATTAATTGATTGTTATGTGCCCTTCATGTAGATAGTTAATTTAAATATTTATTAATTTATTTTTCACTTATACATAAACACTTAGTGTAATTGTTACTTACTATTTTAAATATAATTAGATTGTAATAAAAAAAAAATTAAACTAAAATTTTACTTTATAGAAGTGGTTGTCAGTCCTACTTCATTTCCTCATCTACCTACATGCCTGTTTACATTTTACTTCATGAAGGACTCATTTGGTATAATGTAATTTTTTAAACAATATATCCTGTCAACATTACTTTGCCTTTGTCTAAGGTTGGTCAGATTAGTCGAGAATTTAAAGGCCTAATATAAATAAAATATTTCTCAAACTCCAGTTGATTAAGAAAATGTTTAGTAAGCATTGGTAATTGTGTGTCTTCCAATTTATTGCACAATTTCCAGTTCGATTCAACAACAAGCCCTGCTTTTGGATTTTTTTTTATATTGTCCATTAAACTTGTATAATTTTTTTTACAATAATTATTATTTAAATTAATAGTCTATGTTTAATTTGAATCAGTAAATAAAGATGTCCAGTGTTTTACTTTTTGAATTATATATTCCTTGGATGTAGGCTGAGATTGTCCATTCATTTCTTTTGTTGAAAGTGTATTGTTATTTATTTATAAATAAATAACAGCCTGTATATTATTGGGCCTGAATATAAACCCAATTTTATTATTTCTCCAATCTTTAAAATGGTAAATAAAATTAATTTTGTACAGATTTATAGTAGATATTTCAATTTAAAAAGAATCAGAAGTAGATAATAATAGTAGATAATTACCAAAATATAATTTATTTTTAAAACTCGCAGAAGCACCATTTGTATCAGCTTCTAATCAGTATTTTGTATCGGTAACTAAAACATTACCACCATAATAGCTGTTAATATATCTGTTGGGATTTCAAAGCTATAATTTATTTGTTGAATATATATATATGTATACACTATTCTGGTCCCAAAAAAGAAGAAGTTTTTTTGGTTGCATATTAATCTATTTTTATACATCAGTGCATCCTTATTTGAGTTAAACATTTTCCTTCGTAAAATAGGCTGAAGGTATGGTAATTTAATGATCCTTGGAGGTTGGGGTAGTACAGCTATTTACTACTTCCTACCTACTTACTTACCTACCTACCTACCTTCAGCTCTTGCACCATCTCTATAATTAAAATGACAGTGTAAAAACAGCAAGCATTGACCTGAAAGAAACAAAATACCAAATTTGATTTCTCTCATTTGTAATGAATTGCAGGATTTACTTACCTTGTTTTTATCTGTTATCTTGCTTTCAGTTCTGTTAGAAAGTTGAAATAAATTTCCTGTGAAGTCTTAAAGAAGTTTGCCATTGCTTTTACTAGTAAAATAGTAGCAAACAATTTCCTTTTTAATTAATAATGTTGCTATAATGTAACTTCATATTGCTATAGAAGTTGTGTAACATCCAATATTCTTTCTTTGTGTTAAGAGTTGAAAATGTGGGGACCCACCAAGCATTCATTGTACTTAATCTAAGATGATCTCTTACTACTGTTTCTACACTTCCAATATATTTCTAATTTTAGAGCTATTTCTGTAATAATAATCTGTTGTTTTTTCTAATAAGCACTAGTCTGTCTTCATTAACTGAAATTCTTTATTGACAAGCTTTTAAATTTTAACTGTTTAATTTTGAACTATTTTGTTAAATGATTTTCTTTTTTTCTAGTTTTTTCAGAAAAATTGCTGAGTACGTTAGTTATTGATGAACATAATAATGAAAATTCACTTCCTTTTATGAGAAATGCAATAATTGTTGCAAATTTACTTGGTGGAGATATATCAGTGTTAGTAGCTGGCACAAAATGTACTTCTATAGGTGTTAAAAAGAAACTATAATCTGGTAAATGTCTAGTATTATGTGTCTGTTTCCGATCCTTTTTAAATTGAAATATCTACTGTAAATCAGTATGAAATTAGTTTTATTTATAATTGTAAAAATTGGAGAAGTAATACAATTTTTTTCCCTTCAATATTACTTGTGAGGTTTGATAAAAATTATGCAGAATTTTAGTTTTTCTCAAAAAGTCTTTATATATTCATCAGCATTGATTTTGTTACCTTCAAAATACTCCCCTTCAGGTAAAATTCATTTGTCCCAGTGCGTTTTTTCCAATTTTCCAAGCAACTCTGGAATGCAATTTTCAGTATGGTGTTTACTTCCTCAGCAATTCTGTCTGTATTTTTTTAATGTTTTTAAAACATCATCCTGTCATGGTTCTTTTCAGCTTGGGAAATAGGAAAAAGTCACAGGGGTGTCATTTCAGCAAATACAGAGGCTGAGGTGTAATAATGATGTTGTTTTTTGCCAAAAATATAAGTACAACCAATGAACTGTGAGCAGGTGTTTCGCTACAAATCCAGGCGTTTTCTTCAGATTGCTTCATGCAAATGGCATAGAACTTCCAGGTAGTATTCCTTATTGACTGTAAGGCCTGGTAACAAAAACTCATGATACACTAAGCTGTTGAAATCGAAGAACACAGTAATCTTCACAGTTGATTTAACTTGATGAGCTTCTAAACTTATAAAATATTTCTAATTTTAGAGATATTTCTGTAACAGTAATTGCTGATTAATATTACTTTAAGAGTAAAAAATGATTTTTCAAATAAGCATTAGTCTATTTTCATTTATTGAGTTTCTTTACTGACAAGCATGTAATTTATTTACAGCTCTCTCTTAACCATCTTTAAATGAATTGCACCAGCCGTAAACTCTCATTAAAGTGGACTTTTTGGTCCAGTGTAAATCCAACATGGCAGGATCTTTTCATTTGTTAAAAATGTTTAATTTGTGTTTTTGTTTTTTATATTAAACTTAATCAAGAAAAATGCATTATAACCAGTATTTTCTTTAATTTTACAGGAAATAGTAAAAATAAAATAAAACTATTTACAAATATTTTATTAGAAAGGTATAATTCTGTTTTAAAACAGCATTTAAAAAACACAGAACCAATCTTGATCTTCACAGGAAAATAATATATGCATCATTAAGATTCTTAATTTAATTGATCCCTACTGATTTGAGACATTGGATGTAGTGATTTTTCCATAAAAAAACAAGTATAATTATTTGTTGCCATATATGTTGCACAGAATATTGTTAAATAATTTAATAAGAACCTTTTTACTATTATAATATACAACAAATTCAAAAGTTGTTTTGATGATGAATAATAAAATAAAATAAAATTTAATGTTAAAAAAATAACAATTTAGGTGTAAGATTTGATTACAAGATTTTTGACAAATCTGCTTGTAAATCATTGTTTATTTATTTTTAATTATTTAATTATGCTGCTTAGTTTAAATATGCTGTGTTATATTTATCCACAGTTATGTATCTAAAGGAAAATCAAATTACGGCATACAAGCAACTGCTGTTATCTGTATTTAACTAGTTAATAGCAGATACAAACATGTAAAAGTCTATCTGGAGGATTTACTTTTTCTCCATTTCTCAGCTCACATCATCTTCTGATATAACTGTAATTTATATTTTAAAATTAAAAACCTTTGAGATATCAAAAGTTGATATTAGAAAATAACATGCAGAGAGTGTGAGCATCATATTATATATTGATATAGGTCTGATGAATCAATCAGCAATACATAATATCCAGCATCATGAAAAATCGACTTTTTAGTTGAATACGTTCCTTAGCTAATCATGTATGTTAATTTTATTGAGAAGATTACATTCAATCTCAATGAAATCTTTATATTGAGATTGAATTTAAATATGTGGGTAAAACGTGTTACAAACGCTTATAACAAACTTTTTAACCAACATTTGTGTATCATTCAATAAGCACACTTCTTGTATAGATAAAATAGTAAAAAAAAATTGTGTAATGTGATAATAACATTGTATTTTACCTTTCCAATAATTTTACTACTGAAGCTTATTAATAGAATTACTTTTTTTCAAACATTAATTACTATCTGATATATCATCAAAAATAAAAATATCCTTTTCTAAAAACAAAAAAAAAATGTATATTTCTTCTCTCTATATTCCATACTCATTTACTGAAATATTAATGAAGATGCTAAAATTTTGTCTAGTTTTTCTTTACCTATTTAATAACAAGGATTACAAAGTTTGGAATATTTAACTATTTACTTCAGAACAGGAATAGTTTTAAAAAAAATTCTTAAAACTTTTGAACACTTTGCATTACAGAATTAAACTTTGGATACAAAAATATGAAAGCTACTAAATTAAATCAGCAATTCAATGTTTGTTGAAGTATTTACTCAACAGTTTTCACGCAATTTTTCAAAAGTATTTAAGCAATTAGTTATTTTTTAAGAACTGACTTGTATAAGCATGCTCATCCTAACAGTTAATGGTACCTAAAGTGATATTTATAGTGAAATATTATGCAAAAATCTGTTAACTAAGAAAAGTATTCAACTAAAAATTTGTCTTGATTTATCAGAGATATAAGATGAAGTTCACATTGTTTGCATTTTATTTTCTAATATCAACGTTTGATATCTCAAGGTTTTTAATTTTAAAATATAAATTATAGTTATATCAGAAAATGATGAGAGCTGAGAAATGGAGAAAAAGTAAATCCTCCAGGTAGACTTTTATGAATTTATATCTAACTAGTTAAACATACACAACAGCAGTTGGGGTCGTATGCTATAGTTGATTTTCCTCTAGTAACTAAAAAATCATGTGAGATTCTCTGATTTCACTAAAGAAAATCTTTACCTTTTAAATTTTCTGACATTTAAAAAATTTATTTTCTTTGACTTCAAATTAAGACATGCATTGGTCCAGTACTGGTTTCAGTCAATCCATTCAAACAGATGCCATATTTTGGAGAAAAAGAAGTTGAAATGTATCAGGGAGCAGTAAGTATTATTGTTATTATCTTTTAATTTAACTATTAATAGATAGTTGGTCTGAAGAACATAATTTATTTTCATTTATTTAACACCCATCTATCTCTTATGTACACAGATATAATATTTACTAGAGAAGTTTTTTTTTAATCAAACACACAATAAAAGAAAATAATATCTTTTTTTCTATTTGTGATACTGGAGGAATGGCTAATTTAACAATATGTAACTAATCTTTTATTGCTGAAAAAGCAAGAGAAATTAGTCATTAAATTATTTTAATTCATCAGAATTGTATTTTATTGCAGAATGTGTGTTTTAATAAATATGGAATTGCAAAATTTAATTCCTTAAATTGAGAAACATTTTGAGAAAAACTAAGATCATCTAATTCAGCTTGTTGGCTATAAAAATATTGTTAAGAATTACTTTGTCATAATATTGATAATCATATCTGTGAACTTTAACTGTGAATTTTATTTCTTTTATCATAGTATTTTTGTTTTCAATGTAACATTTTATTAACTAGCCGGACATATTTCTTTGTAAAATATTTTGCATACTATATATGCTGTATTTTGTTTGTGATGACAAAAAACATGTGTACTTTAAGTGCATGTATATTAAAAAGTTTTTTTTAGTCAGGTGTATCTTCAGACGACTATCAGAATTTTTAACTGAAAAATTGATTAATATTTTGATTTAGGTTTACTGAAAATGTTTTGATCTACAGTCCTTAAAATAGTGTACTTCAAAATAAATTGCTGTAAAAACCATTTAGTCTGTAAATCTGATTAAGAATTATTTATTTCTTATTCTTCTTCTTCTTCATACATACATACATATATAATTACAGTTTACTTTAATAGGCAGTAAAGTCTTATTTGTAATCTAGCATAAATACCTTTTGTATTGTCATATTCTTGTAGATTGAACAGTTCAGATTTTACTTACACTTTTTGCAGTAATTTATTTTTCATTTTTTTTCAACTTCTTTCCCCTTAATCGGTATATGTGGTTGAGTGATGAATCATAGATGACTGTTTCATTCTTTCTCTTCACTGATTCTTCTACATAGTCTTTTCTACCTAGCAAAGATTACTTACACATAACATATTTTATAAAAAGGAAGGAGTACATAAATACTTGTAACATTCTTCACCCTTCTTAATTTTATCTTGTTACCTTTTCCTTGATCTTTCTTTTGGCTTTCTTCCTGCTTACCTTTCAGTTTAAAAATATTAATAACTATTCTCTCTTCTCTCATTCTTTTAATTTGCCTAAGCCATTTTATTCGTATACGTCCTATCCTGTTCAACACAATTTTTGAATTTATGAGCGTTTCTACATCTAAATTCCTCTCTTTTTTTTATTTCAGTATATTTTATTTTATTTTTCTCCAGTTCCTTTGTAGCCTAGCCCCTGCAGCATGCCAGTTACCATG
>JAAAKQ030006745.1:0-11525 GCA_010016005.3 Zanna intricata | reverse complement strand
ACACATTCAATCAGAAATAAAAACAGTTTGTTCCCTGTGACAATATGAAAATACAACATACGTAATCAAATAGCCTTAACATTTTTCTTCAAATTGAATTAATGACTTTTTGATCAACTGCTATAAAAATTAAATTTCAATCTAGCATTTGACATAATTTACAATTTACAAACCATAATTTTTTCTCATCATTCAGTTAGTGCTTTTTCTTTTAACGTTCTCTTTCGTTTTATTATATTGCATCCAGAAAATATTTGTAGTGTATAAAAGTGCAAAGCCTGACTAAAATTTCAAAAAAGAAACTGCCAGAAAAGAAAAAGATCGACAATTCCAACATGAGGATGGTGTTACCTTATTTTTTTCATACCAAATAAGCATTAAAAAAATGACTGAAAATGTAATGCTAGAAAGTATCAGTTAATTACGATTTAAAATCATTTTCTCCTTACATTAAACAACATAGTATGATATAAAAAACTAGATAGCTTACATAATTCTACTATCTTGAAAATTAAATCAACAGATATTGCATTGCATTCAGTAAATTAAATTGTATGTATATTTATTAAACACAATAAAATGTTGTACTACTAAAAAAAAAAAAAAAAACAGTTAACTTTATTAAACAAAATCAGATAAATGTAAAAAATTAATAAAAATTGTTAACACTTGAGATTTATTACCGGAACAACATAAAACACATGTTTTTATAACTATTAGAGAAAAACTCTAAATGAAACAGAAGAATGAAAATTATATCAACAATGATATTTTGTATCAAAAGTAATAATTAACTAAAATGAAATAGTGAGCGTTTCCATCTTATATGCACCAACAGATTAAATTTCTGTTTAGCTTTATATATGCAATAACAACAACTGAACTGTGCTGTCTTGCCAAATTCCAAATATTTTTGTCTAGACAGGCCAGTCTACCATAAACACTACATATGTGCACTGGACTACTTCTTGGAGGCTTCATTCCCCAAGCCGGTGATATATTTTCCCCTAGAACTTCATCAGCTGAAATGCATATATTGCTAATTGTTATAACTGCATAATCGCAAAAAACTTACATTTAGAAATTACTTTGGTTTATATAGATTTTTAAATAGATATATAAAAACATTTAATATTTACAGAAAAGTAAATTAAAGCACATTCAGGAATATAATTATCAATTACATTAATAACAAAAATGTTAAACATTCAAATTTCATAACTGTCACATTACACAGAACAAAAAAAATTCAAGTTACCAATTTTTGGAAAAACATACTTAATATTAAAAGTAAATGGTAGTTAAAATATCAGACTAATAATTCTACCATTTTCATTGTTTTTACAAACTGTTGTAAGCAAAATTGAGATATACTTTTACCAAAAGGTTGAGTGAAGATTTAAAATTATTAATATTTGATTAACAGCTAAATAAAAATAAAATTATTACATAAACAAACATTCAATACATCCATTATAAAACATTCGATTTAATAACTTTATTATTAAACAAATATAAATAAGTAATAACAACTTGTAAAAAAAATATAAATAATACATGTTCTAACAATATTGTTATTATTATATAAACATAAAATTACTATTATCAGTCCATAAAGGTACACAATTTTAAATGAAAAAGAAACATCATAACAAATCACAATAATAATAACAAAAAATTTGATGCAATCAGCATATTAATATATATGTAAACAAGGGTGACACAGAAGGTAACATTTATGTATAATCTTGTACAGATGGCCTCTCATCAGCAATATATAATCTTGGTTTCCTGTTGTATGAGGATAATGCAAGTCAAGCTTTGTGACAGTAAATTCATTATTATTGTTCTCCTAAGCTTTAAAATAAGTGAAAATAAAAAATCCTACTAAATGTTCTAAATTTGAGGTTTTATCCAATTTTTAGATGAAGAAAGGTTTGTCTTTTACAAAATTGAGGTGATAAGATAGTAAATAAACGTGATAGTTACAATAAATCTTTCAGTATTGTTTTATTGCTTTCATTTAATTTTTTTTCTCTCTCTCAAGCATCAGAAATTAGGCAGTCCCATTACTTTTGATTTTTGTTGCAGTAATCTGCTGAAGAAGAATATCAAACATTAGGAAGTTTGATAAAGTGCAAAATGAAGAGGTACCAAAAATGAATAAAAGAGAAGTTTGTGGCAGAGTATTGTACAGATGAATTAAATTGGAAAGTCATATATTAAAATGTTAAGTTTAATTAACCGATTGGGATGGCCATAAGATTTAATTAGGTCATGTTTAAAACTGATGCCGGCCTCCGTGGAGCGAGTGGTAGTGTCTCTGCCTTTCATCCTGAGGTCCCGGGTTTGAATCCCGGTCAGGCATGGCATTTTTCACACATGTTACAATTCATTTATCTCATCCTCTGAAGATATACCTTAACAGTGGTTTTGGAGGTTAAAAAAAAGTTTAAAACTGATAACTGACAATGTAGGATGTAGTAAATATATTGAAGTTACAAGATCGACAAAGAATAGAAAGGAATATAGAATAACACGAACCCAAACAAACAACTGATGACAAAAAAAAATAATAGAATTCCTTTCCCTGTTGATCAATCCTAAGAAATAGCTGCACTTAAAATTATAAACTCTATGTACTAACACAGGTAAAACATAAAATTTACCGAACTACCTTTAACCAAAAATTTATCATGTTTTAAATAAATTTAGTGTTACAAATTTCACTAAACATGAGAAAAATTTCTTTATTTATAAACTACTTGGATGCTTTTTTTTCTGATGTATCGACAATGAATATCTGTAGTATGACTTATAAGGGCAGAGTGTACAGCGGTACTGAGGTTCCTTTCCGCATTCATATTTTAAGTGTTTTAGCAGACTATCCCATACAGCATACAAACGACCACAATTACACTGAAATTTTTCTGCTGTCCGTGGATGCATATTTCTTAAAAAATCACCTAGAATGAAGCAAAAAATAAATAAAAACAAAGGAAAAAACATCTTATCTTAATTACTTAGAAACCTTAAGCGTGCAAATTTTCTATTGTTTCTGTAAAATTTTTCTTAAGTTAGATAAGATTATGAAAGAAAAATTTACAATAAAAAATAAATAGGGATAGTAGCACATCAAATGTTTATACCATTACCATTGTACAGACGATTTACAATTCAAAATGTAAAATTTCTAACATATATTTATATTAAATACAACTGTAACAAATTCACTATAATAAATGAATTATACCTATGAACAATGATGTATATTAACCTAAGAATTAACCAAATAAAAAGAGAAAAAAATAATTTTATATCACAACGGCTTTAATACATAAAAACTCAAAAAAAAAAAAGAAGAATAAGTCTGTTTAACAGACTGCTTAGTCTAACTGTAAAAATTTCTTAAGCTGAAAGAAGGTAAAATATGTATAAAAAGTGGCAATAAAGGATGTATACAAAAGAGGTTAAACACTCTTTTACTTCAGGACCTGATTTATATTAAAATTAACCACTGTAATTAAAAAATAATTACAGAAAGAAATTTTGTCTATTCCCTTTCTCGGTGGATAATTAATATATTTTAACTGAATATGTTCCATTTATTTCATTCCTAGTATCTTTCGTAACATTTGAATAGATTCCTGCTTTCCTAATGTCTGTAAAGATCATAATCTTGTCTGTCCTAATTTCTTCTGTTCATTTAACTTTATTCATTTCTTTTTTTTTTTTGTTAAAAAAATTTTTAAAACACTTAACATTTTCATAAAAATTTAAGCTATTCTTCTTTACCACGAATTTATAAAGAAAAGATAATTCAAAATAAAAATAATTATTTTTTAAAGTTAAAATTTGCTTTACACTAAAATCAAAATAAACATACTCTACAATCATTAAATAAACTTGAACAACAAATTATATTATAATAATTTTTTTAGATTCATTTTATTCAAGTTTAAGGGTTCATCATTAACATAAAAATAAATGTTTTTTCATTAGCGTTACAAACATTTTTCCAGCACTGGAAACTCAATGTTAACTTTTTTTATTTTAAGATTTCTGCAGGTAATTAAATCCAGCTGGCCTCTGTGGCGCAAGTGGTAGTGTCTCAGCCTTTCATCTGGAGATGCTGGCTTCAAATCCCGGTCAGATATGGCATTTTTCACAGATACTACAATTCATTCATCTCATCTTGAAGATATAACTTAAAGGTGGTTCTGGAGGTTAAAAAAAGTAATTAAATCCAATCAGAGATACCAATAATGATAGATATCTTTACAGAGTGAAAAATGCTGAGCATGACTGAAATTTAAACTTTAGAAATTTGAAAGCCAGACATCCACATCAATAAAGATTAGTAAATTCACAAGCATTTTTTTATTGCGCTTAAAAAAAAATAATTTTTAAAACTTTTCGCATCAATATAGCAATTATCAATACAAACATATATGAATAAATATGTTTATTTAGAATTGCAAATTTAAATAGTACTGAGTAACTGAGTATGACAATTCTACAAAAAAGATTTAAATTTATATTGAAAAGCTTAACATACCTATAAAGAAAATTAATCATTGCTGCTTCTCACAATGAAATATATAATACATAAAATATAGTACTTTAAGTTGTTAAAAAACACATGGATTGGATTAATATATAACACTGATCCTTCCTTATGTCTATAAAAATATGAAATGATAGAATAAATAATTGAAAATTGATAAAAATTATTTGGTAAATTATAATCCTAATAAAAAAAAGAAAATAAACAAAGTTTGTTAAAATCTAAAAAAATATTTTATTTTTGGTGATAAACAAAATACAATTTTTTTATAGAACTGAAAAAACACATAATAAACAATTTTTGAATCGTTATACACGGTTCAAAAATTGGGCAAAGAAATGGTGTTACAAAAAGAAGCAGTTTTTTCCCCCCATACAAATGATAATAATGAATTATTACTGATACAAATTAAAATTAATATTAAATGTACCATTTGACTGGTGATATATGAATAAACACGTAATAAAAATAACTTATTTACAAACTACAGTTACAAGTTAAGTCTTATTATTTTGTGAGTAACCGTGTTAACAAATAGTTTTTATATTACAAAAATATAAATAACACCTAAAGGATAAGATAAATTTCATTTACAATTTAATACAAGTACAAATTTGTAAACATGTGACGTGAAGAGTTACTTATATAATTTTACTATTTAAAATACTTTCTTTTTTTTTTTTTTAAGTTTTGAATTGAAATAAATAAAGATATTATGATAAAAAAAAACTGATTGAAGAAAAAAATAAACAAAAGGCCTTTTGCAAAACTCAAATGTGCTGAATTTAATAGCTGCTGGTTTCTTTTTAAATAGTATTATTAAATAAAACTAGAAACTTGAAAAAAATGGTATTATTTACAAAACAAAATTAAAAAAACATATATTTCAGTTGTACTTTAAACCGTAAGACATATATATAACAACTATTCTTTTACAACAAAAGTAGATGTAGTATTATGTAAATAATATTTCATAATCTATGGATATCATTAAATCATGATAAACTCTACATCATTATTGCTTGATATAAAAAATCTATAACAAGTCACCAAAACCTGAATGAATGAAATTAAAAATTTATATTAATTTAAAAAAACTTCAGTCAATGAATATTAATCTACATACACACTACAAAGCCAAGTTTTATTTGCAGCATTTTAAAAATATAAATTTCTACAATATATAATTCATATTTTAGTAATATGAATGGATATTTATCAGTGAAAATTTTGAAAACCTAATGAAAATGTAACATTATCTACAATGAACAGTTATTGAAATAACTGTTTAGTTAAAAACCTAAAACAAGATACACGTATTACTTGTTAAATAATCAATGGCAAACTACACAGAGGCCAAACATGAAAAAAGAATTCATAGATATAAAAAGTTATAACAAAAAAAAAAAATATATATATATATATATATTTTTGTATAATAAATAAGAAACTAAAATGTAATTATTATTTTCATAAAAAATTATGAAAAATTAAAATAGTATTTCCACGAGTTTATTAAATAAAATTAAAAAAAAAAAAAAATGCCTGCAAATTGCTGAATAAACACATTTAATAGTGAAGTCAAAGAGAAAAATTAGCTTGCAATATTTTGTGAAAATGTTAAATTAATTAAATTATTTTATGATTATTGGAAATAAAATAAATATGTGAAATTGCATGAATCATAACAGAAATGTTGGTGTACATGAAATGAAGTTCAATACATAAAGAATTAAAATACAACAGAAAATAATAATCAATGATATTTATTATTTATGTAACACAAACAGGTTTATTGATAATACAAGTAATTAAAGATGTAATAAAAGAATGTACTACAACTAATCTTATGTAAAAATATATATATAATAAAAATAACCAAAAAATAAGTTCTCATAAATCTAATAATAATATTATAAATGAAACTATTAATATATTTAAAAAAAATGGAATTGTTTCCATACAAGGATATAATTGTGTTCATCACAAATAAATATTAACATCAATCAATTAAATAATTAAATGCAACTGTTGCAAAATACATAAAAAATGAAAACTGCAAACAAACATCTTGAAAAACCAGAAAGATTTTTAAAAAACTACTTCAGAATACAGAATAATTTATTAAATAATAACCATAACATTACTTTACAGACTGTATTACCAAGATCTCCATTCATTATCTATTCCTACTTGTGAGATAATGGAAAAATTTCATAAAAACATATACCTTAAAATGCTTAGTTTGTGAGTCACGACCAATGAAAGATTTCACTCGGATTTCAGTAACCTAGTGAAGTAAGGCTGTACAAAATCTTTAGGATGTTAATTAAGTAACAGAAATAGTGATTTCTTATAGTTTTTGACTGGAAAAATCGAATAAAATGAGTCCCAATACCTGCAATAGTTTTGAGAAAGCTTGAGTAAAAACCAATAAATAGGGCTAAAAAAAGAGACAGGTTTTTATGTTTACATGAATAACATTGTTAAATGAATAATAAACACAAAAATAAAACTTGTAGAGAATTTTAATTCTAAACAAAATGGTGTAAGATAAGTTGAATAAAACAAACAAAAATTAGAAAAAAAATCAAAATTTATTTACAAACTGTGCATTAACTACATTTTTAAGAAAAGTACTTATTTAATGTAAATGAAAACCAAATTTTTTTTGGCGATGCAAAAAATTTGTAAAATTCAAATTTAGTTGAAAAATTAAAAGAAAAATGAAACTTACATAAATGTAATATGAAAATAAATAAAAATTACTTACATAATAATTTTTTTTATTAATGACAGAAATTCAATAAATTATTATTTTAAAGTTGCCAATAAAAAAAAAAACAACTGATTAACAATCTGCAATTAACAATCCTGTAAACTGTGCTGTAATAATGCAGGCTGTTGATACTTATAACATAGGAATACACTGATAAGATATTCCATTTAGGGTACCTTGGTCTAGTGTCCTGTTTGTTAACAAAATTTGAATTTTTCTTAACCTTTCTTAGTTTTATTCAACTTATCTTACAATATTTTGTTCAGAATTAGATTTTCGATAAGTTTTCTTTACAAATTTTATGTGTTTATTTCCAATCTATCTAACTATGTTTTGTCAAACACAAAAAAAAACCAGGTTTTTTTTTACCTTAAATTAAAAATTTTCACCAAGAAATTTCTCAAAATACTACTATTTACATGGTTCTGGGAGCTATTTTATTCAATTTTTCAGATCAGAAACCATAAGAAATTACTAATTTTGCTCCTTAATTAACATCCTAAAAATTCAGTACATCATTTCACTGGATAGATGCAATATGAATGAAATCTTTGATTAGCCATAACTTTCAAATAAAGCATTTTAGAAAAATGTTTATATAAACTTTTTCCATTACTTTTACGAACAGAGTAGTAAGTTATGATAGTAGTCTAGGAGGAACTTCTTGATACATTCTGTATACTTAAAAATCAATTTTGGAACTTTAGAAATAACACATGACAAAAGGAATTAAACTATTACATTTATAAATTTAAAAATATAAATTATTTGACTGAAGAACAAAAACATTCTGAGCGGGATAATATCTTAACGGTTTCATTTTAATTTATTCAATATTTAACCACGACTTGAAAATACATTTTTTAAATTCAATATAACTTAATAACATAATGTAATATTTGAAATAATAATTACTAATTCTTTAAATTGTTATTTAATTTTATGTTCAAAGCCAACATTATATTTTCTAACATTTTTAACCACTTTCACAAAGTACAACATATATTTTTAATTTGTTTAATTAAAAATATTAAAAGAAGTAAATTTTAGATAATAAAAAACAGTTTTTAATGAGTAAAGACTTTTTTTAACAGATACCAAGAGAGCAGCATGTCTATATATCTTCTTAAAATATATAAATAAAGATTTTTCTTTGTAAATAGAAATATTTTACAATTTATCTACTTTTAAAATTTAAGTGGCATTTATCAATAATGAAAACAAATAGATGGAAAAAATGACAGGTTATTGAATTTTCACTTAAAACTATAACTGTATTAGTGTAACCAAATTCTACGCAAATGTGGATCACAAGTGTTCCAAATTAATAAAATAAAGATTATAATTAAATAAAAATAAGTAACTCTGCACACATGAAAGAAATAAATGTAATAAACATAGAAAAACAAACTGAAATTATTTAACAAATATGTAACAATTAAAATAAAAATAATTTATTAGCAGTAGAAAAAGGTAAACTTAATTATTATTTTAATGTTCATAAATTATAAATGAAGGGCAATGCATACATTTTGCTACCTTATATAAAAATTGATGGATATTTGAAATATAAAATTAAGCTAGAATAAAAGAATTACATGAATTGAAATTACAATAATGGTGAATCACTTATAATAGAAATTAATCTTTCTGACCAAATAACTAACTTTTTTTCACTTCAAATTATGGTTTAAAAATTTTATATTATGTTCTAACAAGCAATTCAAAGTTTTATATAATACATTATGTAACATAAATACAATTCATACATTCATGTCAAATGTAAATGAATGTCATTCTAAACAATCAATCAAACGTTTGATATTCATCATTATAAATTTTGAAATTGATGCTTTGATTAAGAAGTAAACTGCATATACTTAAATTTTTTTTATAACAATACTAGTTGTAATTACTTTGAGAGAATCCATTAAAAAATCTTACATTTGTAAAAGAATAAATATCAAAAGTTAATAAAAAAAAATGTGTAGATCACTAAAAGATTATGGCTACAATCATTTTAAATATTTATTGTGTAATTATTATGCTTTAATTTAAAATCAAGAAAATAAATGTTTTTATTACTGAAAATGACAAAGGATTTAAATTAATGTAGTTGTCTCTCTTGCAATCTGCAAAATAATACAAGAGATGATCTTACTCATGTCAACTTAAAAAGAAAAAAATTTAAATAAAAAGATTTATTTGTGGAAGATGTCTTCGTGCAATATGCAATTGTAAAGATTCTTTTCTAGTAGTTTTATATGAACATTGTTGACACATAAATTTAGGTTCTTTGCCACACTCCAAACGTTTATGTCTTTGAAAACTCTCCTTCCATTTGTAAACTCTTCCACATTGTGTGCAGTGGTATACAGTTGAATTGATATCAAAATTCACTGAAATATACAAATATATTAATAGAAAAAAAAGGTTCAAGTGATAGAATATCCTTACTTCTTTGGTATTTTTTTTAACGAAATGCAATAAAATATTTAAATTACAACAATATAAATAAATAAAAAACCACAACATAAAAAATTTAACGTAAAAACATATTAAAAAATAACAAAGATTATATCTTGATATATATAAAATAGAATCAAAAGTGATGAACACTGTATTCAGTAGTATGAAAAAAATTATTTCATAACACTAAAATTAATCTGAAAAATATATCTCTTCAATCTGAGATTTTTATTAAATAAAACAAAATCTGTTCATAACAAAAAAAAAAAATTTCTAAAATTCATTTCAGTTATGTATAGAAACGAGATGACTGAGAAATTACAAAAAAAAAAAAAAACAATCTTATTAAAACTTAATAAATATATAATGGGTGTAATAATCAGTTTCATATCTTTGAAGATGTTCCAAAAATAATAATTAAATAAATTGCAAATTTTCAAAAACTTTTTCATGAAGCAACAGTTTTTATGCAAAACCCAATGCTATAACAAAAAATCTTTATATCTACTAACTCTCACTTACATGTTTTCATTCTAAATCTGAGTACATTTAAAAAAGTAAAATCAATCATCTGTAACTAACGGGCTATGATTTAAGAATATAAAAATGTATAGGTTCAATTACATACTAACATTCAAAATGAACAATCTGAACACTGTAATGATGAGTAAGTAGTTTTTATTAATAATGTAGTAAAAACTATGTTAGTTTTTACTAATTAACAATTAGAAAAAAAACTACATCAAAAAAGAAATTTATACATGAAACACAACTCACTTAAATCTTTAGAAAGTTTTAGAGTAAGCTCAAAAAAAAAAAAACCTTTTAAGTAGTATTTGTTGATTATTAATGATTGAAATATTATGAACTGAAAAAAAAAGCTTGATACTGATAAGCAGAATTTTTAGAAATCTTTATATATTAGAAATATATTAAAAAGATTCTAGATTGGTTATTAAATTTTCCTTGTTGCAAGGATGTAGCTATCCAAACTTGTGCAGAAAAATTATATTCACAGTTGATCTGACTCACTGCAATCAACACTCATCAGAAACATGTGCATTATAAACAAACAGTCCAGTAGCACATACACTCTGGTATCTTATTTTTCTGTCTTTTTTTTTTTAAACAAAAATAACACCTTTTTCTTTTATCCAGTAGACTATTCCTCAAACATTTTTCACTTTTAATAAAACATTTATTAAAAACTACTTCATTATGTGATTTATACTTTATCTTATAAATCTGAGGCTGAAGTTATCTTTTCTTCTCCAGAAATGTTAAAATTTTTTGGTTCATAATTTATTATTATTATCAAAGGTTTCATCTTGTTATAACAATATGAAAATTCATCATCTTTATTTTTTTTATTACACCATTGACAGCTTGGAACAATTTTAAATAAAATAATTCTCTCACATGTATGCTTCAGTCAATATTGCAGTAATTTTTTAAAGAATACGTTAAGAATTTATACTGTTAGGACAACATAACTAAAATGTAAGCTAAATATGAAACTGAATTTATAAAATTAATTACAAAAAAATTATTTATGAAATAGTACATTATAATCTAGATAATATCAATTAATTTAAAACCTCTCTTTTATCTGTTTAGCCTCCGGAACTACCATGAAGGTATTACTTCAGAGGATGAATGAGGATGATGTATATGAATGTGAATGAAGTGTGGTCTTGTACAATCTCAGGT
>JAAAKQ030006723.1:0-18617 GCA_010016005.3 Zanna intricata | reverse complement strand
CAGCCGCACTTTTTGTTACAGTCTCTGTAACAAAAAAACTAGACGTGGTACGGGGTTTTCATTGTCATTTTTGGATTTAGAAATAAAAATTACATAGGAATAAGTATAAGTAATTCATGTTAAAGAAAACAAAAAACATTTTTTGTAGATCAGTGTAATTAACAATGAAACAATGATATGAAAGATAACTAACTTGATGCAGCTCAAACTCAAATCACAAAGGTCCAACATGTAGAGTCATTTTAGGATTCAAAAGTCTTTACGACTGTCTAGAATGTTAACATTTAAGTAGTTAATATGGTTGTTTAACCGTAATTATATTTTTTACCAAATCATTGAATTTTTTTCCCATTATAGGGTAAACCCATATATATTCATGGATTTTACTGTCTCTTATGAATCAAGATGCCTCTGATGTTCCTCAGTAATTTTTTTTTGGATTTGCTGTATAATTTCCATCTTGAAGCTGTTTGCTATATCCCAAGGCTAGAACCCATAGGTCCAAACGGTTTTAGGATCGTCGTGTACAATTATTTGTTAAATAATGAAAGCTGGGAGCTCTCTCTTGGAAACCAGTACATCTTCTTCAATTAATATTCAGTTATTTTCTGTTTACACTTACATGAATCTTCCACAGTTTTATCTCTAGATATGTTTACTTATTTAACTCTATAATTTAACCTAAATCTACGCTTTATGTTAAGACTACATGAAACAATATTATTTTGTATTTTATTGACCGTTATTTTTTTAATTATATTTTTAAAATCCTGCAAAAAAAAAAATTTGATTTCATTTTATTTCATACAACTGTTAATTCGTTAAAATATAAATTGTATCACTATTTCTTCATTTTCATTTATTTATTTACTGATTTTTTTTTTTTTTACTAATTTTTCTGCAGTGTATGATTTAAACGGCTATTTACATTAGATTTTAAGTTAATGTTTTGTAAAAAATTTTTTAACGAAATTTTGTTAGCCAGTTTATTAGTGTTTGATTGAGATACTGTACTAATATTTACATTGTAATCACTTCAATTTATTTTACGTTTATCTTCAAGAACATTAGACAGAAAAAAATGAGATTAAAAAATAATAAATTATCCGACATTCTGGGTTTTTTTACTGCTCAATAGTTATTATTCAACGTAAATTTTTTTTTCTTATTTTGAACAAGACGCAGTTTTCTCGTATTTTTTTTTAATCTAGGACAAATTTTTTATTCACAGGAATTACATTTTTTTTTGTCTTATTTATACATAAAATAAAAATCGGTACTTAATCTATTCCTTAAATTTCAGCTTTTGAAAACTACACAAAAAGAAAAATTTGGTAATTTTTTGTTTCTAATTTGGTATCAACTTTAAAAATTAATAAATAAATTCGAAAATCTAATGGTAATTAATTTTAAATTGGCATCTTTATATTTATTAACATTTTTTTTTTTAATTATTAATTTTTAGCAAGTCTTCTCAATGGAGAGGTAGCTTCTTTGTCTTAATCCAAAAATTTAAGTTCCGGTCAGATATGATATCTTTTCACTCATAACAAAAAATTCATTTTATTATCATCTATCAGACAACTATTATAGAATGCCAATCAAAATAGAGGAGGCCAATCTATAATTGCTGTTAAACTTTATTTAAGCAAGTCAAAAAAAAAAAATTCTTTTCATGTGTAATATTTAAAAAAATAATTTTCTATTGTTCATATTTTTTATACAAATTTATTATGAACGCTTCATAAGAGATCTATGTATGATAAAAAAAATTCTAAGTAAAATTAATAGATGTGAATGCTTTACTACTCTGATATGTTGGGACAGTGTATATAATTATTTTTTTCTCAATAAAAATCTTCAGCTTGTCAGATTATATTATCTGATATTTTGTTAATGGTTAGTGATTTTTGCTAATGGTTAATGATTTTTGTTAATGGTTATATTTTGTTAATAGTACGTAAATCACATAAGATATAGGAACAATAGTCCAAGTTTCTTTCTCTAAGAGTTTTCTTAGAGAATGGCTATATATTAATTATCAGATATTTGGTGGGCTTAATGATAAAATGTTATTCATCACATACTTTACAATTGCTGCGATTATAATACTAATAGCAAAAAAAAAAACACAAAAAACAAAACAATTGGAATAAGCAAAAAATTAGGCTCCTAGTAATATGAATACGGAATGGATATTTTGTAACATATAAAAAATAACATGCCTAGTCGGAATCTTTATTCGGGAACTTCCGGATAAAAAATTGAGATGCTATTATTCCACCACTTAGGTGAGCGAAATAACCAACGGCATATAATTTCTCAGACTAAAAAATCAACAAAAAAATAAAACTGTGCTTTATACCTACATTATGTGCGTATTCAAATTATACATAAGTAGTCACTGTAAATTTGTAGTGACCAACATTTAAGAGGAATTCTACAAACAGATTATACTATTTAATACTTATAAATTTCATAAAATTATTCACTTTGTGTATATGATTTTGAGCATGTTTAAATAAATCATTTCAACTTTATAAAAAAGAATCTTTTTAAAAACGAACTTAACTAATTGCATTTATTTTGATAACTATATATGTGTATATATAATTACGGGGGATACGTAATTATATTAATAATCTAATATAATTATATTATACAGGGGATATTATACATTAACTGTACTTATTCTGAATGTTGGTGGCAGTTCTAATGTAGGAACCTATGGAGAGATTCGTATCAAAAGTTTCTGCTGATAGACCTTTCTAAACACCACTTTAAATAGGAAATCTACCATTATTATGTATCACACACTTTCTCACATAGCGGTGGCAGTGGTTATGTAGAGTCGACTTTGGTAAACTTGTCACAAACATCTGGGAGCCACCCTACTGAGAAAATAATGATTCACTTTGTTATGTAGCGAATTCACACGACTGTAGTCTGAGCTGTTCTTATTTGCAATTGTAGGTTTATAAATTTTTAAATGTATTTCAGTTGTATGTAATTTTATTTATCCAATACATTTTATTTAACTATTATTCTCAACAAACTAACATTTTACAGAAGACAAAAAAGTAATGAAATAAAAACTATTAAAAAAAATTATAAAAATAATTCAATATGAGTAAAATTTCTTTATGATGAAATTTTAAAAATTAAATGTTTAAAAAAATATCTTTTTGGAAAGGCATATAAGAGTTAAAGTATATTCAAACTCAAACTGTGAATGAAAAAGAAATCTGAAGTTTAAAGAAAAATTTGATAGATTACCTAATTTCTGGTCAAATTTTTCCTATAAATGGTAATGTAATAAAATGAGTATAATTCTCCTATAATTTCTAGATCAGAAATTTCTAGATCAGAATATAAAGTATTATTATATTCCTCCGTGGATCTATTATATCGGCCTCCGTGGCCGAGTTGTAGCGTCTTGGCCTTTCATCCGGAGGTCCCAGGTTCGAATCCCGATCAGGTATGGCAATGGCATTTTTTCACACACGCTACAATAATTCATTCATCTCATCCTCTAAAGATATACCTTAACGGTGGTTCCGGAGGTAAAAAAAAAAAAAAAAAAAATTAAATTTACCATATGGAGAAATGGTGATAAGAAAAAAATGCTACTATTAGATTTGGATTAATGTAAAATTATATTCTAAGATTTTTTGTTTACTCTTTTTGAAAATTATAGCTAATTTTATTCATGGATAATTTATTTAGTCATATTGATCTCTAGTTCAAGAAATATTAAAGAACTTCTAACCCACCGTCTTTGACGACGATAACAAATAACATCACTTAAGTTTTCAATTTGGTTTACGAAGAGAATAATTGCATCTCTGATAAACGGAACAACACTTGCACGCAAAACAAGAGAATAAACATTTCAATCTTTCTAAAAAATATAAACACGTAATATAATGTTTTAAGCGATTGATACAGAAAAAATCTGACCAGGCAAATCGTAGGATTCAACGGAATAGAGTAATGGAACCAACTTATACCAGGGTAAACGTGATAGATGAAAGTTTTGTACAATTAATATTAATCTTCTAGCCTTTAAAGTTATCTTTGTTCAAAATGTGAGTATTTTGAAAATTTTCTGGTTATATACTTGGGTAATAAGACAAGATAAAAACTTAAACAAAACTACAAATTTTTACATTAAATTATGAAATAATCTGGTGTACTAAATTGTTTAGCAGAAAACATTTTAAAATAAATAATTAAAAAAATTATTTATTGTTATATATTTTATTTATTTATATTATTTTATTTTTAAAAAAAATTATTTAATTGTTTAATTCTAAATCGTTAAATAAGACTTCGTATAATGCTGTCCTTTCTACAAGAAGTAAAATGCGCCGCGCATAAATAGTGCACAAGAAATTGCAAAGGAATGTAGATCTTTACTTTGGCTAGCTTCGTAATAGGCCAGTACTGTATAAAAATCTATTTTTTATATAAAAATAAATGTGCGCGCGCGCGTGTGTGTGTGTGTGAAATTGCTCCAGGCATTTCAGTGCGAACGCTGGAACACCTGGAGCAATTTCAACCATACTTGGTACACATATTACCTCCTACCAGAGAAAAAATTCTCTGGTGATAGACACTGTAGCACTTCTGGTGGTGGCGATCGTAGAAAGTAAATTACTCGTAAAAGTAATTGAAAAAGACCAATATTAGTGTCAAAGCCATGGTTTTCGGGTTTTCTAGGCTAATTCGGTTAGTTCTAATGATATTTTATACCAAGGATAGTGGAATAGAACGAATATAACTCTGCAGAATCTTCTGGAAATTTTTTGAAACGAATAGAATTCTTTAGAACCTTCTAAAATGATGTGAAAACGAATATAATTCGATGTCGGTAGAACCTTCTGGAGACTTTTATAAATCATTATACCTTTGGCATGGATTCATTATGTTAGAGAAGATTTCGTCATTCACTGGAATCATAGATTGTCGTATTTAAGGGAAGCTAACTCGGCAAGTCTCCCAGATAACATCTTTCACACAACGTGACAGTTTCATTTCGTTCTTTGTAAAAAACTGATTTTGCATTACTAAAAAATTTTTCTTTATATTTTATATACTGTTACTATACTTTTAAAAACCCGTAAATAAAATTATTTTGATTTTATATTTTAGATAGATTTGATTCCTTTTCCTGTCCAATAGCAAGCTGGGAAAAATAAACATCCGGGCCTAACCGAGTAATCGGCTAGTAATTAAATAAAAATCGGCCATAGTATTATAACCACTACGTTAAAAGAAAACATAATAAATAAATAAAATAGGACTATCTTCGGGTGATGTATTATAGAAACTTTATGAGCGGCAAAGAACTCTTAAAGACAACAGTGCAAGTTTTCAATAAATAAAAGTAGCTGAGTCAGTGACCAGAATACTAACAGACGTTTTTCATTCATATTCAATTTCAAGCTCTCAAGTGTTACTACTCTTACCTTGTGCTCGAATGCTATTCCATTTACCTTCTACGTAACGTTGAAATGTTTTCTTCCAAAAAAAAGTTGAAAACTGAAATGACGTTTGTTGGTGTACAGGAAGGCGCATCAAGCATGATGCTTCAAAGATCTTTGAAATCACTAAAATTAGAGATCACTATAACTACAGTCAATTTATAAATAAAATTAAATATGATCTTCAAAAAACATAAAATTTAACTTTATTTTAAAAGAAATTATGTAAGACATTCTAACACTAAATGTATACATAAATGTATTGATAGTACCGATTAAGTTAATACTTTAAATTAACAAGTATTATAACATTTAATAATATTAAATGTTTTATTATATTATATTACTGTATACTCTACAAATAAAAAGGAATTCGTTTTAGAGTAAAATAACTAAATTCTTCATAAAAATTAAACATTTCGAAATTCAGCATTTTTTATAAATTTAATAAAAGCTTAGTATTATTCAATTATTAAAAAGAAATTCTTCCAACTTTGGAAAGCTACGAGAAGCTACAGAAATATAACGTACACAAAAACGTTACAGGAAAACAAAATATCACACAAAGCGATAAGTGCTGCCATTAATAGTTTCTTCCCTCCGCTAATAAATTAAAACTACTGACAACGCTTTCCCATAATATTTCAGTTACCATTGTTAAGGAGTCGAATACGCCTATACTTACGTGTCTAAAATATACTGCAGCAATTTAATTTTTAACACCTAAGAGATTAAATCCTAGTGACATTTTTTGTCATCTAAAAGCTTTTTATGATGATGAAACTGTTGTTCGAAGGGGAATAAAATTTCATAGATCAGAAACTTGTAAAGCGAATAATAAGTAAGGATGTACCTCAAAATGATCGATCAGTTTCTCTGAGTGATGAGAAGCACGAAAAGGAGGTGGAAACATATACTTTTATCGATTCTAAAACACTTTCTAATACACCATTGGTGATGCATGCATTGTGTTTGACAATCTACCGAGTCGATAATTTGGGAACACAATAATGTTTGATCACAAGCATAATGTGCAATCGTCGAGGCTGTTATGAAATTGAAATTTTAACCTATTCCATATCCTCCATATTCATTCGATTCCGTGTCCTGGGATTTTTAATTTTTTCTTTTATTAAAACGGGAATCTAAGAATATTTATTTCACCTCGGATGATGTACTGAAATCGCAATGAAGTCGATCAACGATTGACCATCAACATTCTTCATTGACCAGAATAAGAACACTGGTTCATAGTTCGAAGAATTTTGTAGCTGTGAAAATGACTATGTGGAAATATACTTCTAATCTATTGCAGCAAATAAAATGTACTTTTACGACATATTTGTTTCATTTGAGTATATATTTTATTTTAGATAAGCGACAATGCATTACATTTTAGCTACTTCTCGAATGTGTAAGAATTTATTATAAAGATAAAATTAAGAATAATACTCTGTGTTTTAAATCTTGTAGTTAATTTAGATTTACGAACTCTATGCCAAATAATGTACATTATTATTAAAAAACAAAGAATAATATATTTTACAACTTTTAGTGTGTTAGTTTTTTTGAAGGATGTAAATTTTTAATATGCTTGTTTAGTTTATTTTCGAAAGTGAAATTAGGTAGGGAAGAACCAAGAAGGAAATATATACTAATGGTGTGTGTACAAGTTGTGGCGGAAGATAAATAAGGAAGAGGAAAGAGTATATTTCAATTAATATAAGATATATAAAGTGGAAGGAAAATATGTTTAAAAAAAAATCTGACGGAGAGTTGATATTGAATGTACTAGCCTGCGCTCGAACCTACCTAGGTGATGAGAATTGGCACATATATAACGCTTATCAACATCATTACATTGAAAAATATCTAGGTTGTTTATTATTTTATTTAGATCGTTTAAAATTAGATTACGAGTATATCATCTTGAATTATAATTAAATCATACAGATATAGTGACCATTTTTGTTTTTCAAATTTTTATTTACAATCGGTTAGATTTTTGTAAAACCTAAGTAAATTATATTTCTTATATATAAAAAAAAAAAAAAAATTGAAATTTGTCAAAAATTATACACTAGTATTTTGTAGAACTATTGTGGGAAGTAGTACATACAAAAAAACAGTAGTTGTGTAGAACTGTTCCATTAGTAGTATAGTACAAAAAAATAACAATAACAAGAATAATAGAAATAACACATTGATGATAGATTTAGAAAAGAAAAAATAAACCAAAAAAGAAAAAATTAAAAATGATATTGAAAAAGGAAACATTCTGATCCCATAGGAGAAGACACTCTCCATATTAACACACTAACAACTAACAGTTGACTAGTTGAACGTTGACTAGGAGGTTTTCGGCCAAGTGGTTAACGTGATCATTTAGCCAAAAGTTCATATTTCAAACTGAAATATGAAAATCTAGGAAGAAAATTATCTTTTTCTTCCTAGACGTACCGTAGATCCAAATATTCGTGTATTTTACTGTTTTTAGCAAACCACGGTGCCTCAGCTATACACCTCGCTAGTTGTTCTGAAACCGCTGTACGATTTCAATATTTTACTTGCTTGTTTTGCTCATAGCTGGACATTATACGTCTATATTGGTTTCAAATTAGCAGAATTTAAAAGTAACTTATTAGACAAAGAAAACCGAGATTTCCTGTCCGGCATTCAGTACACTTCCATTAACTACATAATAAATTGCTTTCTCTTCTCCTTCAGATGAAGTTCTAAGTCAAATGACAATTCAGGTCAAGACTCATATACTTAACACTTCCAGTATGCGGGATTATAATGCTATTATAGTAGACTCGTGGTCTCCTATCCTCATTGCTCATTGCGACTTAGCTTGATTAAACCTTATCTTCCATGTATCCAGCCACTTGCTAATTAGATTTAATTCGGATTGTAACTAGTTGAGACCACAGTTGGATTGTCATCAACGGGCAGAACAGATGTATCTCGGTAGGAAGCGATAGTGACTCCATTCTCAACTGGAAGTTCGGCAGTGAATGTATACTATAAGAAACGTCCTAAGACTGAAAAGCGGTTCCTCCGAATTAGTGTTGAAGTTCACAAATAATGCTTAATTATACTTTACCTGGGAGACTATTTGATTGAATTATTATTTCTCTTTTATCGTTTAAGAGTTACAAAAGACATAAAAATGCTTTTTACAACTTAGTATAAACTTATGTTTCATGATGTATAAAAAAATTAATTAATTTTAAAAAATAATGAAAAATATTTCTTTCTAAAATTGTTACAAAAGAATTGATAAAGTATAAGGAATGAGTTAGTATAAATATTTATCTATTTATTACTGTTATTGTAATTATTATTGTTAAATAACATGTAACAGAAAAAAACCAGGTTAATTTCAAAAACAATAATGTTTAGAAATTTAAATTAATTCATTTAAATGTCAATATTAAACATAACGAGAAAATTTATTCTACTATAAAATTATTTTGTGGTATATTAATAATTTATTCATTAAAAGTGTTCAATTTTAACGTTTATTTACTTCAACACTATTCTGATGTGGCTAGCTATCGAAAGCTTTAATCAATTAAATGTATTGTTTAAACCAGCTCCAGAATTTAATTAATAGTTTATGTTAAGATCTTTTAATTACAATATTTTAATTAATTATTTTACTTTAGTGAAGATTACACTTAAAAAAAAAAATTAATTAAACTTTAATTTACAATTTTAATACATTCTGACTGAATGCCAGTATATTAGATTGAAATATCTTACAAGATAATATTGCACAACTAAACCCGACTTTAAAATAAACTATAAACATTTTACGGTCACAGAGTTTTAAGAAGAAGGGAATACTTCACAAGTCATATAGGGTAGAAGAAGAAGCGAACACGGAAGAAAGTTTATTGCTTACAATAAGTTATTCAGTCAAACACGATCGTAACTTTCATGGGGGAAAAAAATTTGCCAACAACGCCCATTTTCAAACAAATAATAATATTTCTACCTCTATTTTTCAGGCGAATAATAATTTTTCTAACTGACTTAAACTTCATAATTTTAACTTTTTCGTGTAACTTATGCGTTGGATATCGACTAACCGTGGTAAATATTCATCTAGTAAAACAAATTTCATTTAACGCATAAGTTGGTAGTAACACAGTTAATATCGACTAATTATTAGAAAGATTATTTAACTGAAAATAAAATTAGCAGTTTTGTTTAAAAAAAAATAATAAATTTAGAAAACCTTACTTTTATTCTTATTATATAAAATAGGCTTTCATTCAAATACTTTTACATTACCTATGTAACTAAAACATTGTTAGTACGCGAAATAATTACTTGGTAATGTTAAATAAAATTATATATTAAAGTTACACCATATATTTACTAATCTATAATAATACTCTTTCTTTTTAGAATGTTTACGTTTGATACAATACTAAACAAAAATTACCTCAAATATTTTGTGTTTTCCCCCTCAATAAGTAAAATAATACAATAGATTTTGAAGGAAAAATATAATTAGCTTATTTTTGGATTACAATCTAAATTATCAAATTCTGTATTTCTTTGTTGAAGCTGTAGATCCAGATTTCCAACCCAATGACGATCATCACTGTGCCAACTTCTGTGTACCCGCCGCAACGCACTTAGGCGACCCAATTGAGTAATGAGAATAGAGGCTAACCGTATTAAATCCTACAAAGTATCGAATACAAATGAATGGATTCGATCTGATAGTAATACAAATTCTGTGCAATGCAGCTGTACGGCCTTTTTTTTTTCTTAAACGACGATGAAGGAATGCACTGACGTACGCCCTGCAGGGTCTTCGCAGGGTGTGTAGGGCTCGAAGCCAGGACGCTAGTCGCCCTGACCTAGCAAAGCTAAGTGGGCACTGGACATGGAGCCGTAGCGACCATGAAACAGTGTTACTCCCACTCTCTACCGACTAAACCTTTCCCGTCGTTTCCCAGGGGCGACAGGAACCGCCGTTCGGCATCTCATCAGTCAGCCCTGAGTGTCGTGGCAGCAAATTACACCAAATCTTTTTCCCATCTTGCTTGGGCTCCTGCAGAGGAGCTCCCCTTCGAGGGCCTCCTGGGCTCATTGAGGCATGTCAACTCCCCGCTTGTGGAGTGCCATCGCGTCCCTCCTCCAGGAGACTACCCATCCCGTTCTACTAGCCTAAATCTAAAGGGGCGGCATGCACATTGAAAAATGCACGAGTGCCCCTCCTCCACACGCTCGTGACCTCTCAAACCAAGAGGGGCCCGAGTTCTTCATCAGAGTGCCCCGACCCAGTTCACTCTTGGTTGCGTCCTGGACCAAAGCATCCCCAGCAAACAGGCTGCCTCCCTTGCCCTATACAATTCGAACTTCCCGTCTGTGCTTTTTTATGTAGTTATTTATTTTTATATTTTTTTATTTATTTTTCTTTTTTTTTGTATTTATTAATTTATTCCAGCTGTATGGCTGGTCTCCCTTTATGTTACGATACGTAAAAAAAAACTGATCTTTGATGTAAGGGCAAAGAAAAGATTTACGGAAGGAGAAATCAAGATGAAGAAAAAAGAGATAAAGAACGAGCGTGATTACGATCACCGGTAACGTTAAGAGCTGAGCCATTATCGCTGGATTTTATGATTTTTAAGCTTAGTTGATGAAATAAAAAATATATTAATGCCAAAAGTTAAAATTTAGTAAAAAAAATCAATGTACACATCTCTAACTGGCAGTGGATTTGGGCTTTCTTAAAAGACATCATGAAAAATTTTAATTCTTTAAAGTTAAACTTCAAGGAGATGTCAGTCATTTTGCTTAAATGATAGCTTCAATAAACTCATTTATAGCGAAACAGATTTTATTTTATGAACATTACAGCTGCAGATGGAATCTTTCGTGGATGTCCCAAATATGAAGAATATGACAAGCGACAGTGAATTTAACTTGTCACTCTATGTAAAGCATCTTCAAGTACTGAAAGAACAATTTGAAAAAAATATTTCAAGAGTTAACTGTCATCCAGCCAATAGTCTTTCCTTTATCGATTCTTTTATTTGCCAACTAAAAATAATAGAAATGCCAGTGTACTTTGCAGAATCTTTACAAATAAAGACTGAAGAACTAGAGGTAGAATGGATCTTCAGAATGATATAAACTAAAATCCCATATATCAAATGAGAAAGTATGGAATTTAATGGAAAGATAAAGATTTCCATTCTAAACATATCAGCGTACAAGATAGTCATTTTTCAGTTCCAAATCCTTTACCAATCACAGTTTTCGACCATGAATAATCATAAAATCAAAATATAGATCTTGACTCAATGATGAGCATTTTGATGATTTCTTATTATTCTAATTATGCACTGGCTACTGAAATCCATTGCCAACATTTACTTTCAGATCTATATGCTTAAAAAAAAAATTTATACTGATGTATACGTTTTTTGTATTCGTTTAACAAGAGAATTTTTTATGTATTTTTTTTAACAGCAAAAATAACAGAATTAAATATCTTTTTTATATTATATATATTATTAAATATCTCTAACCATTAATTTGGTTTGAAAATTAGCTATCTCCATCACCCACACGTATTTTAAAATATATTCAGAGATACAATTATGGTTGAAAATCTCTATTGTAGATTATTATAATAATTTCTATTTAAAGTTTTAAAGGTTTTCTATTTAAAGTTAATTGCTTTAATATTAGTTCCATCAGGAAAAATGATCTTTAAATAGGACAGGATCTGATTTCTCTTTCCAGTAAAAAAATAAAAATCCTTAAGTGCTTTAATTTTAACCTTAAGCCAGTAAATGAAGAAATAAAATAGTGATAGAAATAGGTTCTTGATATTATCAGGTAGATTTCATAAGAAAGCTACCTATTGTAAGAAGTACCAGGATTCGAATTCCGAAAAATTTCAACATATCTTCACGTTTCACATCCCCCAAACCCCAAAACCACCGTCAGTTCAAATATATTACTCTTTCAATACAATTTCATTACAGTTATTAGTATCAATATATTACACTTTCTCTTTGGGCACGATAACTGTCATAATTTTTCACCAATCACTTTCAAATTGATAAATAAAATGTTACTACCCAATATCTCGATCGAGTTAATGGGAAAAATCGGACCAGGGGATGGAATTGGGGACTTTTTTGAAAAAAAAAAATATAATTCAATAAATTTTTTTATTAAGTAAAATATCGAATTCGTTTAAAGTTCCTACTATTCTTTGGATAAGAGCCTAAAACTTATATAAGTAAAGCTTTTTGATATCATTAACCATTGGCCCTCAGGGGATGGAAAGAATGGGGTTTTGAAGACAAAAAAAAACATATCTCTCTTAATAGGCACAGTATCGAATCGGTTTAAAGTGGTCGTTAGTCCTCTGAAAATTACCTAAAACTTTTGTCCTAAAAATATTTTGATATGACCAATCCATACGGCAAGGAATAAGGAAAAGATTGCTTTAATTGTATGAAGATGGGGCTTGTCGTACAATAAAAAAGTGAAACCTTTTTCACAATCAACAATTGTCGTATTCAGTAAATTTGAAGTTTATCTTAACTTTAAGGTGGAAATCTTTTTTGTCTTTTACTAAGAACTAGTGAAATCTACCTCCGCCTTTCGGCATGCCGAAAGGAAATTTTTTTCTTTAGTTCTTTCTTTTAATCATTATATCTTTTAATCTTTTAATTCAAAAGATCTTTTATATATTAAAGATTATATTATTTGCTTTACATATTTTAAACTTTAATTCCCGTAATAGATTTTGTTTCCAGATTTCGTTTCATTACCAATTAAGTATCAAACCATGAGTATCGTGAAATAAGAATAAATTGATCTTTAAACATGGTCTTCCAGTAAACATTTTCCACAAGCTTTTTCATCTTAAAATAATTTTTATTATCAAAATCCTGTATTCTTTCATTCTCTGACTTTTCTTTGGTCCATGTTTCATTATTAAAACAGCTGGAAAGAAATTATATTTTTAAATATTTATATATTTTTTAAATCTTCCCTTGAAAATAGAAAATGTCTGTGTGATCAACAATCAGATTCTTTGCGCTATCTTGCACATTATCACCACCTATAGAAACAATTTTACGACTTCAGATGTAACATTTTTACTTATGGATAACTATTTAACTTTTAATTATAGATTAGTATTTTTTTTTTTTTGGTAGTTATATGGGGATCGACTCCTATGGTCATTAGTTCTCGTCATACTCTTTAAAAGTAATAATTAAACCGCCGTAAGGCTCGTCATTTGTTAGGGTTTAAAGGGCCCTAACATTTCTTTTAAAAACACTAAACACAAACACACATATTAAGCACAAGAAATAGCCCTGATATTAAAAACGAAAAATAAATTAATAAAATAAAAGTATTAACAATACCAAATTATCCGTAGAACTCCAAGATCTCTATATTCGTAGAATTCAACTTCTTTATTTGAAATTACAGCTTTAATATGATTAGTAGTAGACTAGTTAACTTGCGTGCAGATAAGCAACTTTTTTTCTTCATTTCCATTCTCCAAATCAGCAGCAATTTTATTTACTAAACTAAACCTCTTTCTGAGGTCTTCGTATGTGGTAAACTCTTCCATTAGATTCTTGACTGTAAATGCTTTGTTGCAAACACCAGACATTGGTCTTTCTTCGGTGGTTAACAAATATGAATTTATTATTCAGGTATGACTGATTCTAAGTCTAGTCACCGCTACTTGTTCTCGGCGAATCAGTTTCAGGTCGCTTTTCCATTTATATAGAGAAGTTTTAATAGCGTTTAATTTTTTACTCAATCTTCTCCATTCATCACTCCAGTTGGTTCTAAAATACACTAGTTAGACAGTTTTTTTTTTATCACCCACTTGCACAGCAATTACATTGAAGTTGTCGCAGATTGTTGCTATTCTGGCAGCTTCGTCGGACGCTTTCATTTCCTGCAATACCAACATGCCCAGGAGTCCATAAAAATACACATCGCTGTCCTCGTTTATTTAAAACATGTAAAATAGGCAGGATGATAGCAATAAGGATATCCTTAATATTCTTGTTCCGAATTGCAGATTAGTATTAGATTAGTATTGTTGTATTATATCTGCTTTTTGAATTATTTCGTTAAAGCTGTTTAACTTTTGTATCTTCAGATTTAGTTAATTTCTTTTGAGCGTCAGTAAAATTCAACGTTTCTTCTAATACATCTTTATTTATAGTTGAAAGAACAATATTTTTATAAAAATCTAATATCTTAATAATATTTTCTTCTTAGATTGTAACTTCAATCGCAAACTTTTCTTCTTTTAAAAATCTTTCATTATCTCTTCTAAACTCGTATGTAAGTTGAAAATCAATAAGGATAGACTTCATCATTGTTTCCCTTTTCCATAGAGTTCTAATATAATTTTAGTTACCCTATTTTTATAAAGGACTATAAATTATACTTCTTCCTTTATAGCTCAATCATATATTGTTAAACGTTTGTCCATTCAGCATTATAAAATAATTTTTCAGGATTTTAAAGGAGTTAAACAGGTTGCTTGGTTTTTTTTTTCATTTTGCCTTACTTGATTTTATTTGAAAGTTAATGCGGACTTTTTATGTTCACGTTTGTTGTTTTTCTGAACCTAAATTTGATTTCCGCTTAATAAAAAATTTTATTTTTATTCACACAGTTATGATACATCAAATATTTTTTAAAAAAATATCTGTTTTCTTTATTAAAGATTTACTTGTAAGATAAATTTGCCAATAAATTGCACTATAAGAATATTTGTAATTTATTTTTTTGTATTACATCTTATTTTTCCTAATCAGTATAGTAATCTGGATAGTATACTATTATTTATTTTTTCCCCTGGATCGACCTACACTCAAGTATTGCGCAACGCAGGATCCCGTTGCTGTATTGCGGACCCGGGGTGTCCGTTGCCTCTAACGGGCTTTTCCTCCTACCGACTGTGAATCCGGTATGCAGGTCGGCCCGCCGGATCTGGATCGTATTGTCTGGCTCTAACTGCAGGTGTGGGGTATTAGTCTTAAAATCGGTTCAGTTATCAAATATCAAACAAAACGTTTGCTAATTATCTTAGTAAATTGTAGACGTTTTATTCCCCCCCTCCAAAAAAAAAAAAAAAAAACATTGCTACGGGAACAAAATAAGTATAAAACTAAACATTAATTTTGAGATTACATTAAGGATGAGTTATTGAAACTTATAATACTGAAAAAGAAGTTGAACGTTTTGAGTGTTTCAGGAGCTTACAATCCTTTCATTTTAATCCTGTAAATTGAATGTAACGGAAAATTGATTAAAATGTATTATACGTCTTAGAGTATTACATGTGTAATGTTTATATATACATTTATACGTAGTATATTTTATGTTCAATGCAAGAGTGTAGGGATAATGAGGATAACGATAATTACAACGTTAGATAGGATGATGACGATGTTCTCATCGCCCATTGTAAATTGTCGCCATTTGTCCTGGTTATGGTCGAGAGGTAAACTAAATCTTAAGAGGGTTGTTCCATTAAATCATGGTCTGCTTCTGCATTTCAGTATTAACCCCTTTCTCAAACCTTTATATCCCGCCTTTATATCTTGTTTCACTCATTCACATTCCACCGAAACGCTCATCTAAATCAACCTTTCTTAACCCCAAGCACAAAATCTACAAAACACGCATGGTTTTCTCTATTCACGATACAGTTTCGCATTATTTTACATTAAATTATATCATCAAGAGTAATTAAGAGATCATTATTTTAAGTGTTTCTAAAATAACTTTTATAAATCACTCAAATATATCTTTCTTCAAATAATTTATACCTAAAATTTCCAAAATTATTACTAGCATTATACTTTTTTCTTTATAATTTTCCATACATAATTAGAATTCAACTATCTCTACAGTTTTCTTTATCAAAATATAAAATTTATATACAAGGAAAAATTAAATGAGCAAAGGAATCTTAAATTAAACAATTAATTGCACTATTTTGGTAATATTACTCCGATCAGGAAAACTCAATGTTTACTATCTAATACGTTTTATTCAAATTACTTGTCAATAGATTCAAACTACTACTGGGAAAAATGTTACCTACCTATATTTCTGATTCAGATAAAATTGAACAAAAACAAACCAGTACTAATTTTATTTCTCGATTACAGAGATTTCTTTATCTACTAAAAAATATTTATAAATAGATTTCGTACATTCAGTGTAAAAGATTTTGAGAAATTTTTTTATTATTAGACTAATGATGATACATTATGCGGACAGTCCTAAAAGTGTTGTTAAGTAGATTAATAATAAATAAGTGCATAAATAACATTTATTAACACTAAAATAATTTAAAAAAAATAATTCTATAAATATGTATAATAAAACAATAATAAATATAACTATATACACACATCATCAGAATAAAGATAGAATTTTAAAAGAGACTATAAAATATATATTTATACAAATATATGTTGTTGAATATATATATTCGTCTAGGGAATCCTTGTTCTTACTCGGGCCAACAGTTTCACACATTCATCAAAAAGAGGGATATTTTTCCGAATACTAAATGAAAATACTTTTGTACAATATAGCTTAGTTTGAAAATTAATCAGTGAACACACTTTTTTTTTTAATTTACAGTTATCTGAATGAATATAAAAAAAAAATAAATAATAAAAATATTCGTACTTTGCATTTTCATTAATAAATAAAAACTGATGTGGACACCACATGACTTTCTTTTACGCCTATTAAATTAGTATCTTTATTTTTTTTTGTGAACTTCATTTAAACTCATCTCATTTGAAAGTGATATCCTCCAGTTCTTTAATAAAAACGACAGTCACACAATCGCTAAAATATTAGTTTTTACTAACATCAAATATTTATACAATTATTAATTTAACAATCTTAATTGAAATATTAGGATACAGTAAAGTCCCTTTTTTTCTCTTTAAATCAATGTAAGTCGTATATCTATTTAATATTATGTTTTTTAAATTATTATAACAATAAAAAGGAAAAACGAAACAGGAGAAGGTTACAAAATTGTATAGTTGAAAACTAAATTTTATAACGATATTTATTATCAAGCATACTGAAACAAATGAATAAATTAAAATAATACAATTCTAAATAATAATTTTCAATTACTATTAAGTAATAAGATGTTTCATCAAATCTGATATGGGCACATTATTTCCTTCTATGCCTATTAAACTACATTTACACATTTTTAAGAGTACATAAAATTTTATTTAACTAATATCTTCTCATTTTTTCATTTATTTTTCTATTGTTATTACTGAATTATTTATGGTAATTTTTTTTTTATAATCAGAGTAACAATAATTAATAAATCAATATATTTAAACTAAAAAAAAATAGGAAATGGAGTCGCATTCGAACCGATGTGCCTCTCCTTATAACATCCAAATATTTCATTAATTAAAATTTTATTTGGCTATAACTCTGGGACCAATGAAAATAAGTTCCAACTAAACGACATATCGTTGATAAGCTTTCAATGAGGGCTTATTACAATCCAAATTTTTTTTGTGTTTGGAGACTTTTGGTTCAGTCGATTGCAATCAAAAGAGGAGGTGCACAACTAGATGGTAGAGCAGTCCTAAATAAAAAAATTTCAACATTTTACAGCTAATCGTTTTTGAGTTATGAGAGATACGTATATACAGACATCACATCGAAACTAATCTAAATAAATTTCGGATATAGTCAAAATGGATATTTCCTTTCAGATCTGAAAAACCGAAATTTTTCGCAATCACAAAACTTCCTTTACTACGCACAAGGAAGTAAAAAAAAGAAAAGAATTACAAATATGATTTTTTACTAATTATTTGTAATTTTTATTAATCAATAATGTAAGTATGCCAAATTTTTTTTTAGTAATTACCGCAATGAATGCCTTGCAAACTAATTTCTGTACATTTGTATTCATAAAGCAAGCATTACATTCACTCCTGATGTGCATATGATTTGAACGTCAAACACGGTAAACATCGATATCTCCTGTCTATATATGATTTATGAATCGTAAATCACACACACACACACGCACAC